>JAAGAY010020969.1:0-46814 GCA_011801015.1 Ardeotis arabs
TGAGGTACCTAAAGATATAGAAAAACATTAGTAAAATATTAAATAGGATAGTCTTATTTTAACAATATAGCCTTGTCATTGCAATTTGGATAATGTAAAATGTCTTCAAGAAACATAGGACCCAATTATTATTGCCAACATTTATAATTTTCCTGTACTTTTATGTAACATAAGAGAACATGGCTCTGTTTCATATACTTCATGGACTCAGAAGCAACAGAAGGTTTGATGTAATAGCCTTATGGATTATAGTTTCTCTGGCAGCATAATGTCAATTTATAGAATTATAGTGGCTGTAATTTTTATTATTGTTACATTTATTGTTTGAAATATGAGTCAGAGTAGAGAGAACTTGTAGCAGACAGTTGCATGTTTTAAAGATCTGCAGAATTTAGAATTCAAAGGAGAAACCTCCTCAAGACTGTCGGATAAATTAAAAGGATAATCTGCCTGACAAGACTTTATTAGTGATTGCGAACAGATATCACAATTTTGACTTTTCCTAACTGTTCCTGTTATTTAAATACATTATGCAAAGTCTTTGAGATGAAAAATGAGGCAACCTCCAACTTTTTAGTCTAAAATATGTATCTTTAAAGATTTATAGTTTATTTCTTTCCCTCACAGATTATAGTTGATTACAGTTTCACTGTCATGATTGTGATATCAGTTTACAGTCGCTAATAAGGCAATTTTGAATTGAGTAGCCTTTGAATTTAGCTGCAGAAAAGGCTTCTGGAAGGACTGCAGGAGTAAATAACATTCCTTTTAAAACTGAGTTTGTATTCAACTGACAGATTAAAATTTCCTAGACTTTTATCCATTTGCAATGTTTTATTACTAGTAATGATGTATAGAAAACACTAACTTTCCCAACCATGGTTGTTCCTTAAAGAGAATCCTTAACTATATTTTCTATGAAAACATACAAATTTCCTCTTAAGTAACCAAAAGCAGACAAATTTCCAGACTGAAAGAATACACTGATAACCAGCATGAACGGTCATGTTTGGGGGAAAAAAAAAAAAAAAAAATTAAAAAAAACCACACCCATAAATGACATGAAAATGCATGCTTTCCAATTCCTACCTATGGCTAGAAAAGAATAGGGGAAAAAAAATGTTGAAATAAAAACATCTAAAAAAAAGATAACTCCACTAAACTTATGAGTCCAAAAGCACAGAAATTAAAAACAAAGCAAAACATGGATTGCATAATTTTTGCTGCAAAGATTCTAATTCTTAGGCCTCTTAGATATAGTTTTGCAATTGTATTGCATTACAGAAAATGCAAACATTTAACCAACTTGGAGCACCTCACTGTAACTTTGTGGAATGGTCCCTGTATGATTGATACCCTTTCAGCAGACCCATTAAAGTGTGCTTCAGGGACAACACAGAATACAGCAGATTCTTTAATCCAGTGGTTTGGGGAGTTTGTAAGGCTTAAAGCCCATTATCACCAGCTTCTCCAGGTTATAAATTCTTTAGCAGCAATAAATGACAAAAACTTCCAGAAGCTATATTGCTGAATTAGTAGTCCAGAAACGTAAGCTACTCTATCACCTTTCATTATATTTATATCACTACTTTTACAATAAGGCAAACAGAGCGGATTTTCACTTATAAAAAGATAGTTTAATCATCTGAGTATTTAGTGTAAACACACAAAAAAAAGTACTAACAAATAAAACTTGCTTTCTGGTTCCATTAACATAGTTTGTTGATATGTAACCACATTTTCTTTCAGTAAAGAGTAGGGCCATTTTTGTGCATTTTAACTACTTCTTGCAAAGAATGTGATCTCACGAGTATAATTACCACCCAGTGAAGAGAGACAACAACAACAACAACAACAAATATAGACATTATGACAAACATCCTTAGCATTTTACAGGTGGAAAGTCTTAAGTCAGGAGTTAATCAGACTGTATAAATACAATGATTATCAGCTTTATAATAGTGATAGTGGAATTTGAAGTATTTTAGATGGCATTCAGGCACCCAGAACTTGGCATGGGGAGTTTGTATTTCCAAGATTCCACTTCTTGGATGTGCATATAAAATTCCCACATTTCCACTAAGGCACATACAAATGTTTCATCTAAACATTTTCATATACATGCTTTTACCCCATATTCCATACTTTTGAAACCTCACTTACTGATGCATCCAAATTCTAACAACTAGCATAGTTATCGAGACTCTCAAGTAACCATAAGCTGTTGTCATTGTCAGACGAGTACTCTGCAGAAGCAGAGGCAAAATTTCCTAGTTTTCAGGAAATCACACACAATTAATGCTTCCATCCCATTCTACAGCCAGGATGAGAAATGATACGTTGTGAACACAACAGCTGTTCATATGCCAGACAGCACAGCCACAAGTTTCACTTGCTGAAACACATATATGCTTGGATGTTAGAGAGGAATTCCTGTGTTTGGGGAAACAAGGAAGAGATAAAAGGGCACCAGTAAAAAATCTCATGGTATTGTAGGGAGAGAAAAGTAGCTGTATACATTTGTATTCTTTTACTGCCTCACTGGTTCCACTTGCTCACATTGAGCAAAGAGAATTGAAAGACAGCACAGGGAAGCCAGACGTATGCATTATTCACCAGCTTGATCAAGTTAGAAAATGTGCCAAACACCTTTGTAATGTTTATATCAACACGTAGAGAAGAAGATCAAAGCCAGTTTTGGCACATTTCTAGGTTAGCACATTACTTTGTCAGATGATAAAATGAATTCCTTCATTGCTTCTTCCTTTCCAGTATGTGTTTCCCACACACTGCCTCGTTACAGTTACCTAGAAGTTACTGTAGTTACAACTGTAACTCTTCCCATCTCATTTGGCTGGTTAAAAAGGAAAGCTAGGCCAGTTCTAATGGCAAAGGAGAATAATTGCACTCTTTCCATGTCACCAATTCTTAGACTGTACATGGTACAGTTATGAAATAAGATTTAACCACTACAAAAGAGTATCTTCCAGAAAACACTATGCCTTCATGATACAAGATGGAAATGATAAGGAAAAGAAGAGGCCATGGGGAAGAAGTGAAGGGAGCTGTAATCCTCAGAATTTTTCATGCATGCACATGCGCACACAGGCACACACACACACAGTTGCACACACACAGAGTCCATTGGGACTGTGGGTTCTTTCAAGTCCAAGTGAAGCCCTCACCGCTGCCCCTAAAAGCTCCGAAATTGCAGTCCTGCCTTTACCTAATCCATGGCTTGTCATCTCTAGTGCTATCCAAAAAAATCCTATGCTGTGACACTGGCAGTGTCCTCAATATTGTAAGGGGTTATATCTGCTCAGAGAATGGACTATTAATATGGTAAAATATGATAGTTTTCTCTTATACCTAAACAGTTGATTTCAAATACAGTGGTCACATCTATTTTTGTGAAGTTTAAGAGACTCAGGAACTGGTTGCAAACATTTGCTGTCTGATCATTAACCCAATGTCTCTTAAATCTCTTCTAGGCTCAATTTTGGACCTCTGGAACTACATATTTCCAAAAATATATCTGCTATATAAAGGGAGAACTACCCTAGATAGCATCTGTGCCATCGAGTTGGTATCACCTAGTGTCAGATGCAGAGATTTCTTTTTCTAAATCCTATTTTATTTATTGCATAGACAATGTGTAATAATTTGGCATTTAGGGAAGGGATAAATGTCTACTCATTAGCAAAGAACTTTCACATCCCTCAGGCAATGTTTGAGAGACATAATGGTGGAAGGATTAAAAACTGAAACAAGGAAACAGGAGACTAGCATTGAGACATCTAATTTTACATACATTGTGGATATACCTTTTTCCTACAAGTTAAATTGTGTGAGTGTCTGTTGCCATTATGTGTAATGATACTAAGAAAGTCCAAGAGACATCTTAGTCATATAATATGAATCACACTATTTTCCACCTTTCTGACACACTCTTACATTACAGAGAGACCAGTACCATCCAGGGGTATGTTAGGTTCTGTATACACACTGAAAGTGGATTACACCAATAGACTTCTGAGATATTATTGAAATCATCAGCCGTCTACAAAAAAGACTGAAGGTGAAGCAAGTGTTAAGGTTCCTATAGTAGAGGTGTTCAGAGCTATTTTTATGGGAAATATCCTCTCCTTGGAAAAAAAAAAAAGGGCAGTCTCAGTCACTAGATTTCTGGCAAAGGTGTTGTAAACTCCTCACAGGTGAAAGCATCAGTTCAACTAATGGTCATCATCTATTTATTTCCATTTGTCTTCCATACCTCCAGAAGAAGATCAGGCTGTCATATGTCACTGTTACAGAACGTAACACTGCTGGTGTGTCACTTTCTCAGTGAAATTATTCATCTAGGAAACAAAAAATCCCTCATTGCCTCTCACAAACTTCTTGTGACTCCCATTGGACCAACGGATCAATTGAAGTCTCTCTTACAAAATTATGTTCCAAGTTTTATGGAACTTTTGGTTTGGGTTTTTTTTTTTTGATTGGTTTTGTTTGTTTGTTTCTTTGTTTGGTTTTTTTTTTAATGTTGTTGTGGTGGGGTTTTTCTCTTTTATTTTATTTCTTCTTTTTTTTTGAAAAATCTGTGATGTGCAAATTAAAGTGCCTGGGGTGCCAGCTCACAGGACCAAGCTTCCAAGACTATTGAATGTTCATCTGGGCTCGTGAAAGGATCTCATCTTCCACTTATGCTGGTAGTTTCATGCCATAACAGCCCTCAGGACATAAGCTTGCAGCAGAAGTTGTTATGCAAATGAACTCCGGGTGAACAGGCATGACATTTGAAATCCTTCCATCTAGAACATGTTTGGGCTTTCTAAAAGTCCCCCATCACAACTCCCACAGCTGCTGTGAAACAGTGTTTATCACAGTGAAGATTGCTGCTGCAGCTGGGAGCAGCTTAGAGAACTGCTGTGTTTGAGGAGGCTGGGGAGAGCCTGGCCACAAGCACAGATACTTCACCAAGCCACTGTATCTGGTTCATTGGTAAAATAATCAGGTCAATAATTAAGCAGCTACTTCCCAGTAACTACTGCCAATATGAGAAGCAAAGAAGGAACTGTAATAGCTATAAAGTAGGAGCTGGAACACCCAATATACTGTAAATTATGTGGGTTTTTTTCTTTTATATTCCATCTCTGCATTATGTTTTAACCACTTATGTGTAAAACAAAAAGCTATTTTGTTTTGTTTTGTTTTGTTTTTTTTCCACTTGCCTATCTTTCTTGGTTCATTTTCTCTATAACATTCCTCTCTGCTGGGATGTGCCATAGGGAACTGTTAGTTTGTTGACAATGTTGACACTTCATAGCTCAAAATCATGAGAAAGAAAGCTAAAATTTTGTTAGTTTCAAAAAACGGTCACAAAAGGAGAGACATCAGGAGTGTCTGCTGAGCCTCTGTTTGTGTGTCCCACTAGACACCAATGGCTGTCTTATCTTCTAAGTTATGAAAGATGTATTATAATTAGTGGAAGAAATCCCATCGCATTTTGAAGATGTGAAAGACTTGTTCTATTAATAGTGATCCCAGTGTTAAAGTGGGGTTGATGGTCACTTTAGGAGTCTGCAAGGTCAGAAAGTTTAGACATGCTTTTATACAGAGAGTGAAAAAATAATCTTGAGATTGCTGCTCATGTTGGCAGAGCTACAAGTGGCTTAGTGGCTTTGGCATATCATCTTTCAGACCTGCATCTGCTGCTGGGTTGAAATGAAGTAGGAATGAGGTTGCTTAGACATGTTGAGGAATGAGCCTGGAAAAGAAACCAGAAGAGGACTACAGGTATTTGCTATTGGGAGGTGACTTGATGAGTCTTTGTTGCTGTCTGTGTGCTTGATTGCCACTTTTACATGTCTGAGAGAAGCTTCTTTCTAGGACTGGCCAGAAATGGGAGCTACCTCATGGATGTAAGTGTCTTACAGGTATTAGGAAAGTAGTGGGAGAAGTAGTAGTAATGTATCATTAATACCAGTCAGACATCTTCAACAACTGCCGATGGCTAATCCTGGTCGGGTGAAGATAGTCACGGGGAGCTGTTTGTCTGTTTTGCAATTGCCTGTGTGTGTATTTGAATAGCACACAGATTCTGTCCTTTCTGCATGGCTGTCTGCCATACTTCCTTCCACTATTCTGTAATTTAGGCATGTCATCTAATGACTTTTAGAAAAGTGACTGACTGGTGTAAACAAAACTGACACTATCACTGTAACTCTTTCCAAAAGTTTAAAAGTTATTAAAAAAAATATGATGTGAAAAAAGCAAAACATTAAAGCAGCAGTAAATGATACAGCAAAGAAAATAAATTGAATAGGGGATATAAACATGGATATTATATATGTTCTGCCATTCCAAAGCAGGAAGCAAAAAGTGAGAATAAGAAAGAAAAAAATCCCAAACCATTATATGTTGTAATTACAGTAATCTCTGATGTCTGGGAAAATATTAACAAACAAAAAAAAAGTATCATTTCTTGACAGAAAGAATGTAATGTATTGGGCAGGATAGGAGTTCTAGACTAATTTCCTTTATCTATTTGATCACTGCAAAGGAAAACAATATGTAAAGATTAGTAACTTTTTGTTGTTGTTGTTTTTTTAAAAAGAACAGAAAATACTATATGTGATACACTCTGAGTACCTCGTGCAAAGCTGCAACAGATGTCCAAAGAAGAAAAAACCTGGAAGTAAACTCTGTTAGCAGCAGTTTTGAATTGTTCTTTGGTGTGACATTGAACCTAATATCAAATTAAAATATAAAAAGTTAGACAAGATATATCCGGAGGGGGGGCGCGGGGCAAAATTCTTTTTCTTACTTCCCAGTCATCTGAAATTCTTTCTCAGCAACCCTCTCTAATAACTCATTCAATGCCCACCTGTGTATGTGATGAAAGAAAAAAAAAAAAAATAAGTGAGAGAAGGTGAAAAAAAAAAACACAAAAGGGCATCATCACAGCCTTCAATAGAACAAGCTTGACTGGCTGCTTCAAGGTGAGTGACATTACTTCAGCTGGTGGTCATAAAAGTGATATACCTAGAGAATCAACCATCTGCAAAGGCTTGAAATAAGAAGAGTTCATCCCCTGAATGATTTTTTTCTTAGTATGTAGTTTTTACCAAGCCTCTGCAGGAGCTAAATTTATGGCTGCACCTGACCCTGGTGCCCAACTTCCTCACACTAGGGATTTTTTTTTTTTTCATCTTCAATGTCTTTCTGGCTCCTCCTCTGTCAGTTAGCAGACTGCAATGTGCAACTCTCATGGTCTGTCTCTGGCTTCTTGTTATTAGTGTTGGAGACCTAGGTTCCCAAAGTGATGCAAAAATGAGTACTGGCTGCAGTGTGCAATGGTGAAATACAGACAAGCAAAGAAAAGCCTTTTCTCATCTTTTACCTTGCCACACTATGCTCATCACTTCAGAAACCAGTTCCACACAGCCTAATTCAAAAGGCAAAATAGTTATTAAAAAAAAAAGTAAGCTTAAACTGTGTATCTTTCTTTCATTGAAATGTTGTTGAATTTTTCCACTGATTTACAAGAGATGCACAACCTTTCTTCTGCAATTTGGCAACTGAGCTCCAGTTTGGGAGAAATGTATAACCAATAGAAGTGTGAGGGGACTCTGCTAGTTCACCCTCTTTGCTTCTAAGAAGGAAGACTTAGTGATAAGAATGACCATCTGATCAGAAATTTCAAACTTCCAAGTTCTCAAACACTTTAAAAAAAAAAAAAGAACACAACTAAAATTGTGGCTTCTCTGAAGCAGAAACTGTTTACCACAGATCTATAGTACTGGCTGGGTGATGGAATAGGAAACTTATCCCAGGATAAAATGTAAGTACTTTTTATACTGTTTTTATAACCCTGTATTCCAATAAAAACCTGACAAGTCTCTGTATTCCACCTTCCCAGTGCATGAGCAAGGATATTTCCATGTGCATGACCACACGCACACACATATCTCTCTAACAGAAGGAGCCAAAAAAAAATTGGATATCACAAGATATATGGACTAGACCATTTATGAGTCAGAGAGGTCCTCTCCTATCTCTCTAGAAACTTTAAATATGAATGTTGTCCCTCAGTAAAGCTCAGGTTTTTTGTTGATCCAATCTTATTGGTAGTTTAATGATCACTTTATTGGCGCCATGATCAATATTGGCTGTATTTTGAGGACTGGTTTTAGTATGCCTCCTTTGTTTCCTTACAAGGAATTTCCTTGTAAAATAGTTTTTGCTCGTTATATTTTCTGTTGTCACAGGTAATGAAAACGTGTAGTAACTGAGATGCACGTGTTGTCTTCAATGACTGAGCCAACACAATATTAAACTCTGTGTTTCTTTATGTTAGTAAAAAGTTATGGATTGTGTGTAATAATAAAACTACCGTTATTACCCTTAATGCTGAAATTCTATAGTGTGCCTAACTTCTCAGAAGAATCCTCCTGAAATACACAACTTACCTTCTATTCTATGTCATCTTCCCTCATTACTTAAAATAGATTACTTGCTAGGCTCCATCATTTATGGCTGATTGCTGCCTGATCTTCAGTTCCTAATAATTTTGCTGCAACTTTTGAGTTTGTTCCTGCCTTGAAATTGAGAGCAATCATAATTCTTTTGCTGTGTCAGCCCCACATGTGCATGAATATAAAGGATAATGAATGTTTCACCCCTGCCTCCTACTCCAGCTTTCCTTTATGGTTGATGATCTTATTTAGCTCTTACTTGATTACCTTTTTGTTTGATGAGATTCTTTTGTAAAACTATCTTTACTGTTCCAAGTTAAAATTTAATAAAATAATGGAATTAAAGTGTTCTTTTAATTTTGAACTTACGTTTTAGATATTTGCTAAATAATACTAGTTAAATACAATGTAAGAAATAAAGTAATATTTGTGAATTTCCTCTGTGTGTATATGTTGGGGACGACAAATATCAGAAGCCATGGGAATGAAAAAAGGGACTTTCCAAGAGAGGAAACACAAGATCAAGGACAGCTGGTGGTGATTAGAGGATCTGTGGGTATATAAGCACAGAAGCGGTAACAATAAATGATTTCTCATAGCATGCAGTGGGGTCTGTGACTATGTCTCCACATGTATACTTATTAATTATCTTCCCATTTTTAGATACTTTCAAACAAGTTTTTAGCCTTTCTGAAATTTAAATTTTAGTTTTATAGTTGCAATACTATTTTCTATTAAATGAATACCTAGAAAATTCATTTAGAATAGGAACTCATTGTGATGGGTGAACTTCTGCCATCCAAGGGTGAGAAGGAACAGATATGTGGAAGACAGTTTTTATATGTCCATGAATGTGGGCACACTTGATTTGCTTTATGTATTTTGATATAATAAAATATTTGGTAACCTGCCATTCCAGAATTAGTATGGAGGAATTTTATGGAAAAAATAAAGCTTGCTAAATTTATACAAAATTCATCTTCTTGTTAGTTTCTTCCAGAAGCAACCATCAGAACATGTGCAGGAAAAGAGAAAAATGAATGTTACCTTGTGGGAACAGAGAGAGTAGCACAGCTGTCTGATATTAAAGAATTTGAGCTATGTCCTTGAACACCACTTGCTCAATAACAAAAACCAGCAATGAGAACAAGATAAGTAAATACCAAAGGCAAAAATAGTAAAGACAACTAAAAATCTATAACCAATCCAAATGATGCATGAGGCGCGTGGACAGTCTATTGCTACCTTTGATGCTGCTTCACAAAGAGATACGGTAGCAAGTGGGCTGTTAACGACGTGGCGTTTAATCTTAGATTCATTGCAACAGCTTCAGGTGGACCGCGTTACTGCTGCAGCGGCAGATGCCGTGATGAGCTCTGCCCCTCCTTCGGAGCTGCCCACTTCTTCGGTGCCGCCTACTTCTTCAGTACCGCCTACTCCTTTGGGATTGGCTACTCCTTTTGCGCGGCCTATTTCAACGGCACCGCCTATTCCAACAGGTGGCTATTCCTCCTGAGGAGAGTGATCTGTTATGGCCTGGACTTCCCTTGCCTCCCTCTGGGCAGGTTTCCCCCTCTGCGCTTCCTGTGCAAGCAGAACTATTAACAGATGTGAAGGCCGTTATTTGGAAGGGGAGTCCTGATCCTTGCGGCATTGGCAGAAGCTTAAAGAGCGGGCAGAAAAGAAGGGGTCTTGTCCTTATTGCAACATTACCTCAGATATTTTTGGTAGCCTTCCCCCAGCACAGTGAGCTTGTGTCCAAGAGTGTGCATGTTTAACAGATTGCTTCAGACTCTGAGTCATTAATCATTTCCTACAAACCAGTATGCTACATAGAATTTAAAAGATTAATACTATAAGTGATTTACATTCAATTTCTTTAATATGAGATAACAGAATCATCAACACCCAGTACAAGTTACTGTCATCCGTACCGATTCCTTGATCAGACTCTTAAAGAGACACTGTCATAGTTAAGCCTGGACTGGGACCAGACTACGCAGTCTCTCTCTCACTCCCCCCACCCACCAAGGGAATAGGGAGAGATAATATAAGAAAAAAAAAGTCTTGAGGCTTGAGATAAGGACAGGGAAAGATCCTTAAAGTTACCATTACAGGCAAAACAGTCTCGACTTTGGGAAAACTATTTGTTTATTATTAAAAAGAAAGCAGGATAATGAGAAAGAGAAGAAGATAACTTCCCCCTCCCCGACCCCTCCTTCTTCCCAGGCTCAACATTATCTCTACCTCCTTCCCCCTCCAAGTGGCACAGCACGGAAGAGGGAATGCGGGTTATAGTCAGTTCATCACTTGTCAGTTTATGCTGCTGCTTCTTCATCAGGGGAAGAACTCCTCACATTCCTCCCCTGCGACAGCATGGGGTCTCTCCCATGGGCAACAGTCCTTCATGAACTGCTCCAGTGTGGGTCAGGTGCAGTCCCTTTGGAATGGCTGCCCCAGTGGGCCCTCCACGGACCACACCCTCCTTCAGGCATCTGCCTGCCCCATCATGGGGTCTTCCACGGGCTGCAGGTGGATATCTGCTCCTCTGTGAACCTCCATTGTCTGCAGGGGGACAGCCTGCTTCACCATGGTCATCACCACAGGCTGCAGGGGAATCTCTGCCAGGAGCAGCATTATTCCTCCCCCTCCTTCTTTGCTGCCCTTGGCGTCTGCAGCCGTTCCTCTCACGAAAATTCTTCACCATTGGCTCAGGCAATGGTTCTCTTCACATCTCATCTCCTCTCTGCGCTTCTTGCAGCTGGGCTGGGCCAAGTTGGGCCCAGACGGCCGCCCAGCAGGAGGCCAGAGGGTGAGGCCTGCAAGGCCCACGAGGCCTGCGCCTCCCTCTCTGTGCCTCTGCCCCCACTCAGTTTCTTCACATCTTCTCTTTTTTTTTTTCTGTTTTCCCCTTCTTAAATACGTTATCGCAGAGGCATTATCAGGGAACATTCTGCTACCAGTTGGCTCGGCCCTGGCCAGCAGCTGGTCCACCGTAAGCCCGGTCGAGTCCACTGACCAAAGGGGAAACAACTTCTAGCAGTTCCTTACAGAAGCTGCCACGGTAGCGCCCCCTCACTAAACAAAACCAGGGCTGATGCTTAATTTCTTGAGACAACATGCAACAGAATCAGTGAAAAGGTGTTATGTCTATTTAATCAGAATTAAGGAAGGCCTGAATTTAGGCATCTAATCCTAAATTTGTCCACAAAGAATCCTGTATTTTCTGACCATCATATGTTTCTGCTGATGAGACTACCTAACATACGTATAGACAGATAAGGAGGATGGTAAACAGCAGATTCTTTAACTTTTGATTTTATTTGTTTGTGGGTTTTTTCTTGACACAGCTGGTAACAACTTACTTTTCCATTACCAGCACATAAAAAAAAAAAAATTCTCCTATAGCTGCTGACAAGGAAGTAAGTTTCATTGACATCAAGGAAAACTCCCAAGGAATTCTCTGAAAAGCCATGACAACTTGGACTATTTAGAAAAATCTTTAGTTATCTGTACAGTTCATAACATTTTGAAATAATCAAGGCCAAACTGGCAGGGAGCAATAACTTCTAGCAATTTATTTTAATTATTTCTTTAACATGCTGTTATTACAGTGCCTAATTAATTAGTGTTCTATTATATTAAAGTAAATTCATTAGTTTTGATTTGTCTAAAAGGCAGTATCTGAAGATTTATGCTTTAATCTCACAGCTAATGGAAACTGCATAGTAGAAAGTATTTTTTTCTTTTTTCCATGGAGGGAAATAATAATAGTGAGGAACAAAGATTCTGGATAGCTGGGGGCTCCCAGTGTGCCAAGCAGGCATGAAAAGACCAAATCCACCACAACCAACAAAACCTACAGTTCTTAAAAGACTGGAGGGATTTCCTTTGGGAAGGTAGCTGTCAAAGTATCTGGACCACGAGAAGAAGCAAGAGAGAATCAGTGTTTTGAGCTGTTTGAAAGGGAAATTATATGGATAGGAGACAGGGAGAGGGAGAGAAGGGGAGAGAAAGGAAGCATAGGAAAGGAGGAAAGACAGGGAGATGGAGTGAGAAAGGAAAAGAAGAGAGAGAAAGGAAGAGGGAGGAAGGAAGACACAGGGAGAAAGGAAGGCAGGAAAGAGAGGGAAAGGAGAGGTAGAGGGGGAAAGAGGGAGGTAGAGGGAAGAAGGGAAGGAGGAAGATACAGAAAAGAGAAAGGAAGAGATTAATTAAAAAGCATGAATATTTTCAAGAAACTGAATGAACAGTGATATTCAGTAAATTCAACCCCACTGCCAAAGCAGGACAGTTCCAAATAATCTTCAATGCATTGATCACCCTGCAGTCATTTAAAAGTGACTCCAGTGGTGTGAGGCCTTCACTAAGAATTTTTTTCCACTAGATTTTAATTCTATTCTTCTGATTCTGCTTTTGATACTATCATAGAATCATACAATAGAATGGTTTGGGTTGGAGGGGACCTTTAAAAGTCATCTAGTCGAACCCCTCCTGCAATGAGTGAGGACATCTTCAACTGGATTAGATTGCTCAGAGCCCCATCCAACCTGGCCTGGAATGTTTGCAGGGATGGGGAATCCACAGCTTCCCTGGGCAACCTGTTCCAGTATTTCACCCTCCACACGGTAAAAATTTTCTTCCTTTTATCTAGTCCAAACGTACTGTCCTTTAGTTTAAAACCATTACCCATTGTCCTATAGCAACAGACACTACTAAAAAGTCTGCCACCATCTTTCTTATAAGCTCCCTTTAAGTATTGATAGACCACAATAAAAATCTTCCTGGAGCCTTCTTTTCTCCAGGCTAAACAATCCCAACTCTCTCAACCTTTCCTCATAGAGGAGATATTCCATGCCTCTGATCATTTCTGTGGCCCTCCTCTGGCTCTGTTTCTACAGATCCATGTCTTTCTTGTACTGAGGACTCCAGAACTGGATGCAGTACTCCATGTGGGGTCTCAGTGGAGCAGAGGAGAGGGGCAGAATCACCTCTGTCAACCTGCTGGCTGGCCATGCTTCTTTTGATGCAGCTCAGGATATGGCTGGCTTTCTGGGCTGCAAGTGTACATTGCTGGCTCATCTTGAGCTTCTCATGCACCAGTAACTCCCAAGTCCTTCTCCTCATGGCTGCTCTCAATCAAATAATATTAAACATCAAATAATATTAGACGGATTTATCACATTGCTTGGAAGATTAGGAGTCTTCAAACTGATATATTAATACAACGAACAACAAAAAAAATTAAAGACCAGGTTTTATAGGGCTCTGAGCAACCTGATCTAGTTGGAGATGTCGGTGCTCCTTGCAGGGGGGTTGGACTAGATGACCTTTAAAAGTATCTTCGAAACCAAACTATTCTATGATTCTATGAAATATGTTGTCATAATCTGTGACAGATATAATATTGTTCCAGCTCAATTTAGGATTTGTATAGAGCAAGTTTGTTTTTTTTTTTTCTCTTTCCTTCCTTCCTTGCTTCCTTCCTTCCTTCCTTCCAGAAGAAGAAGAAGAAGCACTTCTGTGAATTATTAAACTACACACAAATGTGCTTCCAAGCCTGAATACATTTTGAAAACTAACTTTAAAGCATTAAAAAAAAAAGAATATATCTTGGATTTTAGAGATGTACCCTTCTCCTTCTCATCTACAAATGAGACTATTTTTTTTTTAATCTACTTCTACAGGATTTAATAATTTAATGCTTGCAATATTAGGTGGTGTATATGTCCTTCTAAAACACAGAACATAGCATGTGACTTGTAACAGAGATAGAATTGAGTTACCTCTTTTACTTGGCTCATTTGTGTGGTTTTCCCACAAACTTAATTTGTACACTGAAATCCAATATTTTTTTTTGTTTTCAGAAGTCAAGTCAGCTGCAACCTAACTTATGAAGCATTCAAATGTTCCCAAACTTAAAAACCCCTTAGTTCTGGTAGAAGACAAACTGAAGCTCATTTACCTCCAAGGCTTTATCTGATCTCTTTTATTAACACATTGCTTTTAAATCAGGTCTCAAGGCACAGAAAAGGATGTGGGCTTTGACGGTTTGTTGGTTTTGTTTTCATTTCGTTTTATTTTTAATACATTGTCAGAAAAAAACACTGGGTACACTGAAAAACCTTAATTTCTTATTTATTCCCTAGCCAAATTATAACAAGCTTTTGAGGTAAGATCCCACACACAATGGGAGATGATTGCCATATCCGTGAGACTACATAGTGGTGGTGATTATTTGCCAATCTCTCCTCTTGAATTTATTCAGTTTTGTGTAAAGTATTTAATTGCAAAAAGGAGTGGAAATTTGTTATCTTAGATGAATGCATGAATCATCAGGACACAGTGCCATTCTTTTATTCTGTCCCAGTAAATTTTTAATTATTTTAGACAAGGTTATATAAAACAGCTAAAAATTGAAGGAAAAGCACAAAATATATCTTTTTAGATTAACAATCTGCATTTTCCACTTTAGCAAGTGCTGCAATGTATAACACTTCAGTGCCAAATATTCAGTACAGATGATTAATCATTTTTAGTTTAATTATGTGTTTAAAATAAATTTATTTGTTAAAGCTGTAATTTCTTTTTTTTTTTAACATTTGCAGCTTTGAGAAGATTTTATCAACATAAAAACTTTTGTCTTGCTATTTAAAATTTATAATTCCTCTTAAATTTTGTCTTAGATTTGCTCTTTAGAATTGTTTAGGTTGGAAAAGACCCTTAAGATCATTGACTCCAACCATAACTCTCACACTGTCAAGTTCATCCCTAAATCATGTCTCCAAGCACCACATCTACACATCTTTTAAATACCACCAGGGATGGTGACTCAACCAGTTATCTGGGCAGCCTGTTCCAGTGCTCAGTTTAAGATACATTGTGCAAAACCAAGACAAGTTATACAAGAAGTTTTTATCAGTCAGTTCTCCTTTTACTTCTTCAGAACAAATAACAGAGAAAAAAAAAAATATGAGCTGTTTTTTCCATGGTAAGTTTGAAATTACAATGACCTCAATTCCTTTGTTGTCCATACTTGGTAAATAAATAATTTCCCAACTTTGTGATTAGCTGCATATGTATGCTGATACTGTTGCTTTCTGTGCCTTTTAGAGCAATTCATTCACCAATTACTCTACTGGTAAAATACAGTCTGGATTTAGCCATTACTCAGGCTAAAAGTAGTTAGTTACTTTTTATTTTTGTTGTTGTTGTGGGTTTTTTTTTTTATCAAATAAAGCTTCTGATCACACTTGATCTCCTATCAAATTGTAGGATTTGGAGGAATATGATGTGATGAAACACCACTAGAACACAAGATATTTGCAGAAAGAAAAGCATATCAAAAGCAAAGAATCTAGTTCTACCTTGTACAGTATGTATATCAATTTCACTGGCCTATATGAACTGTTCTATAGCTTTGCAAAGAAATGTCCTCATGTCTGACTACCTAGATTTCTAAGCAAATATACCTAAGGGAAATGTTATGATTTATGAATTCCTGTTTCTAGTTAGCTTGTAATTTTTTTTTTTATATTTTTCTAGTCATTTTTTTTTAGCTTTTCAGCTAAATATTACCCATTTCTCTATTTGTCCTCCACAAATGGAGCTGTGCAGAAAATCTCTGGTACAGGAGCCACAGGTCACTGTGTGATCGCAGAAAGACTTTCAGTGCCAATCTCTAATAGACAATTGGGATTTGTGCAACACTCAAACCATGTAATGTACACAGCAACCCAAACCAAGCACTTAAGTTATGCAGGGAGCAACAAACTGAGCTGTGCTACTAAAGTGAGCCTAACACTCAAGGTCATATCTTAAGAAATACATTTTAATAAGAATTTTTTTTTTTAAGTTCAGCGTATGCTTAAGTGTTTTGCTAACTGGAGCAAGGCAGATTGTAAGCCTTTTCTTTTCATTTGCTTCACTTGACTGTGCTGCAGAAATAATCACACCTTTTGATTCCCCTGGTTTTTATTTATTTACAATGAAAGCTCTCTGGTTAAAAGTTCATCTCCTCATATAAGCCCACATAGCAAAGCAGCTTTGACAACAGGATTTTTGGTGGCAGTCTAGCACAACAATAAGTCATTAGCCTTGTTATTGATACGTTACACAAATTTATGTGCAGGCTCTGGGTCTATATACTGCTTGAAATAAGAAATTGTTTGCAAGATCTTCAAACTTACAGTTATATAAATAATGGCATTCCCAGAAATTTTACCTCTGAAGTTGCTTGTAAGTGCTTGCCTCCAATACCCTGATGGAGAAATAGGTGAAGGTATATTAGCAGAAGAAACCATTTTTCGAATATCACAGATGAAATTTCTTATGTGTGGAAAAATGAATAAGAACAAAGGAAAGAAAACAGAACCTTTCCCAGATCGTCTCCCCAGCACCTTGTAGAAATTATTCAAAATCAATTCATTCTTATGTAAAGACATCTGTTCCTGAAATTGCCAAGGTCACGAATATGTTGGTTTATCTGATGTGAACATGTCAGTTACTTACGTAATTTCAGCAGCTCTTATGGTTTATGAGGTACCTTAGGAGTCCAGTTTTAAAGTAAAGCAAATAGAGGTGAAAAATATATTCAGTACCATAATAGGTGAGGAGGCCATACAAATACACTAGATAGGCATAAGGAATCACTGGTAATACAGTATAATGTAGGAAGGTTACGCTCTGATATTGAATCCGTGGTTGCTGTGGAAACTCGTATCCCAACATACTGTGCACAGAAAAGTCCCATAGGAATAGTTTAGCCATTTATTTTCTATAGCCTGTTTTAACCTTTGACTTAGTGTCTGGAGGATTCTCACTAGATTTATAACTTTGTCCTCTATAGCAAGTGACCTACAGGATAACAAAAGAACTGTTAATAACATCAATTCAGCAGTGTGAATATCATTGCAACCTTCTTGCTACTACAGCTTCCAGGTATATGTAGCAATGCTTGTTTAAAAAAAAAAAAAAAAAAAAAAAAAAAAAAATCCTCAGCACTTTAACTTGCAGACTTGAATGATAACTTTACCTGGTACAGATTTATAATTCTGATTTCAGTTCTGCAGATGTAGGAGATCTGGATTTTAAAGGACTAAAATCTTTAAGAGACCTGTATTAAGGATTACTTGCAGTGTTTGGATGGGCAAGCTTAGTAAGAAACAAAATAACATAGAATTATATTAATTGCTTTGCTCCACATATAGTGTTGACATCATTAAGCTTGTAATGAATACTATAAGAAAAATGTATAGAATGAATCTCTGGTTCTGAAAATATTGATTCATTAATACATTTAACGTAGTCATATCATTAAAATCTTTAGGATGTTTAGATACTGAAAGTTAAGCACATGTGTGAAAGTTTATGGAACTGGTGTCTCAGTGTGTAGTTTCATGAGATAGTACCATACTTTTGCTTTTACTTATCTGCCCTGGTTCTGGCTAGGATAGAGTGGCTGGGGGACACAGCTGGGATAGTTTACTCAAATTAGCCAAAGGGCTATTCCATCCCATGTGAGATCATGCTCAGTATATAAGTGAGGAGGGTGGTAAGAGGAGTCTTCTGCTATTTGGGAGGAAACTGGGTGTCGGGATTTGCTGTGAGCTATTGTACTACATTTGTTTTCCATCTCTGTGTTGTTTTCTTCTGTTATTTCTCTCAATTTCCCCCCCCTCACCAGTCTTGACCTGTGAGTTTTGCTTTCTTTTCTTTACCAATTCTCCTCTTGTACCCCTGGAGGGTGGGGGAGTGAGTGAGAGACCGTGTAGCTTGGTCC
This sequence comes from Ardeotis arabs, assembly GCA_011801015.1. Lineage (NCBI taxonomy): Eukaryota > Metazoa > Chordata > Aves > Otidiformes > Otididae > Ardeotis > Ardeotis arabs. The sequence continues at coordinate 18,256 of JAAGAY010020969.1, forward strand.
TGGGCAAGGCTAAACTATGACATTATCAAATGGAAATTAAATATAATGCAATGTGAAGATAATCAACACTAGAAATGAAGGATAATACTGATGTTAGGGACTTTCCAAGCATATCTTGAATGGTATTTTGCAAAATCAGCAGGAAGAGAATCAGTGTACGTTAATTTTGCAGTACCACCTTCCATGTTGGATAGTGTGATTGTATTTCATGATCTATTTAATATTGCAGCAGTGAAAATCAGTCTTTCTTGTGATACTACTTCAAAGAAATAAATAATGTGAATTTTATGCGATAGTCTCTCAACTGGCTTTTGCACTAACAAACTAACTCATACTAGGTAATAAAGGGTATGTTGTTTTTTGTGTTTAAGCAATCAGTTTGATAGAGTAGGATTGAAAAAAAATATTTTTAATGTCATGCACAATGATTAGGAAGTGTATAGGGTCAATCCCTCCTCACTTTATCGGAAAAGCTACAAAAGTGACATAGTGTTTTAATACGGAGTCAGATTTATTAGAGTTGAAACCTCTGTTCTATTTTAATTAATTAGCTTAGTCTGCAGAGAGAAGGTAGTGGCAGAGAAATCTTTCTCTGACACAAAACCCTGAACATCCATATTCTATAACTGTGAGGTAAACAGGAACTAAAAAAAAATTCTAAAACAGATTATCTACGAAAATCTAAGTTAAACTCAAAACTCAGAGTTACTATATGGATTTCTAGAATTTTGGACCTTATCCTATTGCCATGTCCTATTGCTCACTGTCTTCAGCAAAAGTGGAATTATATAATATATCTCTCATATCAAAACATCTTATCAAACACATTTAATAGCTTACTTTGGTAGTTTCCAATTGCCTGTGTCTTTAAGGAAGTTTTACGTGAGCTAACAGAAGAAATTAAAAAAAGAAAAATTCTCATCTCTATGCATGGAAGAATAGTGAAATACAACAGCCTAGCTTTAAATTCTTTATGTAATTTTTCAATATTATGCTTAGAACATTGTGTTTTTATTCTCTCTTCTCTCTTCACATATCTTTTTCCCTTTGCTAACATTTTGAATCTCCTATTTCAGCCTCAGGTGTCATTGGCTATAATATATTGAGGCAATTTTACATACAATCCAGAAAAGAAGAGTTAGAGAAGCCAAGAGAATATGCAGTGTTGCCTTAGCTTCGGCAAAAGAAAATACAGTCCTTTGCAGCTCACCAAGGTCATGGATCTCGGAATTTCCTTGTCCAAGGAAATATTTGTCCTTCCCAAGGTCCAGCCTTGGCACATAAAATGATCTGCCCTTTTTTATTAATTTTTTTTTTTTCTGTTTTGGGAGTTAATTTTTTTAAATGTATGTTGTATAGTCCTTCTACATTTAAAATAATAGAAATTGTTTAAAAAAATAAGAGTGTTACTGGCATGCTATCAGTAGCGCTTCACACCAAGTTCTACAACAATGTTACCACTTGCTGGCTTTCATCTCAAAGGCCTCAAAATGCTGGCTGCAGTCTGTGACCATTATACTCTTTCCATAGTGCTATGGAAGAGGTTGGAAGATCATAGTACAAATTCTGTATTGTTGTCTGACAGAGACACTGCACTGTATTTGAGGAAAAGGCTGGTACTGTACAAATAAGCATTTAAAAAGACTTAAGTTCTCTGCTTTTACACTTGAATGACTATACCCATACAGGTCCTGCTTTATTTCCCTCTTGTGTATATGCCTGGTTGCATGGAGATCTTCCTGAACATCAGGAAAGCCCAGGATGGGAGGCCTATGTAAACTGGAGAAGAAAGTGGCACAACTTAGCTTGCTTTGGGAGCATTGAAAAGTAATTGCGAATAATATTATGATAACAATAATTAATAAATAAAATAATACAGCCACTAATACTAAAATAAATTAATATAGCAAATGCCAAAGTTACAAATTTCCCCCATAAAAAAAAATCAGGTACCTAAGTCAGAGCTGTGGCTAGATAGGACACATAAGCAGGAAGTAGGGTTCCTTATTCCAGCTGATCACCCCAAATGTTAGGCTACAGAGATTTCATCACTTTCTTGGTTCAGCAGCTCTCTGACTAAACTGTTAGTGGTGAATCCAGAAGAGCTTCTCAGCCTCAGCAGGTGGATCAATGTTTAGGTTACATTTTGACACAACCATGAGGATATACTAAACACATATCACCACCTGTCCTTGTCTAGGCTTCAAAGGGAGGAAAACCTGAGCATACAAGGGTATTAAAACATGCCTTTGACATTTTATTTTTAAAATTATAATTCTGATGCTAATTCTTAACTTGGAGATGTGTCCTAAAACAAAAGAAATATAAACTGCAATGGGTATAAGGACAAAAAAAAAAGTGTCTATCTGGCAAAATATACCTTTTAGGGTGTATTTGCTGTCTGTTCAATGAAGCACTATAAAGAAATACCAGAAAGTTTCAAAACAGCCAGCCCAAGAAATGGAAGTAGTTACTTCATCTGTGCTGCAGAATTGCTAATTGTCTTTGCCTCTGAGTGTAATTTCACTACTACTCTATGTGGATATACCAGCTTGTTCAGAAAAACTTTATGCATTTCAAACATACTACTAAATCATATGGGGAAAACAAGCCCTTGAGTTTACACTCATTTCTGAAGTAATATTCTGAAACAAAGAGATATATTAGAAATGCAGTAATTGAGAAATAACACATTGATTTTAATAATTTACGTGCATTTCTCTGTCCTCAGGACTGTAGCTTTAAATTTAAATTGAAGAAAATATTTTCTCTTCTTTTCCATATAAATTTTGTTTAAAGTGAAAGATGACAACAAAGAAAATAAACAGATCTTTGAACAGATAGAAGTTTCTTCCTAGGTATGTATCCTTTAAGGTTGAGACTCTAGTCTGAATTTTGTATAGCTATTTTATTAAAAAAAAAAAGCAGGACATCAAAAGTTCTTATACTAAGTTTCAGCGTCCAGAATCTCTCTATTGAGTGAAAGCTCAGCTCTGTTACAGTGAGTAGTAAAGCTCTCTTTGACTTAAATGAGTTTTATCCCCTGTTACCTTGCTGTTCAGTTAATTTGTTTTTCACTTATAATTGACCAAACTGACTTTTCGGAGACTGTAAGCGGTATGGCTCCCGAGTTGCAAAATGAATTTAGAATGAAAGTGCCTTAATGCTTCCATTTTATTTTTCAGACTTTCACAGGAGTGGTCGATAGTCTCATGGAACAGAGGACAGATGGCACAGTCTCCAAACATGATGCTGAAATTAGTACTTCTTAAATATGATTTTCTGACTGAAAAGTTTCAATGTAGTACTATGATTTTTTTTTTCTTTTTTATAAAAGATTTGACTACCAATTTGAGGATGTCTTTTAAAAAGAGTAATAATAAATTTAACTGGGCTACTATATTGAAAATTTTTCTTTTAGCATATGGGTAATAGAAAAGTTTAATAGAAAGTAAAGGATAGGACAAAAGCACAGGAATACTGTGCCAGCAGGAATCTTAATTTACTAATATCTCAAGGTCTTATAGTATTAAGATTTAAAACTACAGTTGTAAGAAAATATAATTTTCTTACCTGAACATAGTAGCTAGCCTCGGAATTACTAACTTCAGTGAAGTCACAGTAAGATAAGTACTGTTGTGGAGTGCAGAAAGATGAATCATTGTCCCTAAATTTAAGTCTGTCTATCTTAAATCACATAAGTAAAAATTCCCATTGTAATCAACAGACTGATACCTCATGTAGATAGCCTGTCTCCTACACAATATCTTTAAGACAGCTTAAATAATTACTCTCAAGAAGATCTCATCCTCTGTAGGTTCACTGACAAATTTCATCATCTCTTTAGGAAAAAAAACAAAAAACAACCAAAGCTTGTTGTATATTAATGTATTATAACCACATTTTGTGACAGAGTAGGTCTAATCTAAGGTAAAAGGAAACTATAATTTATTTAGCATATAGTTCTATTTTTCCCTCTGTAACCTCGTCAAACTCTGATATCTGGAGCTGCTCTCCATACTACAAATACAGTAGCAGTTGTTGCATACAAGTCCTGGTCTAGCTCAAGAGTTGGTTGTTTAATACCTCTAACTACACATTTCCAAAATCATATCATACCGACTCCTCTTGTAGTAGCAGCCTTATTTTATTATTAACTAGGTGTGTGTCACTTGTTTTGGAAGAGTTAAAAAAAACAGTGCTTTAATTTTCTTTGCTCGTTACTTACTAATAGGTGAATTCTGCTGAACTTTATTTTAGCAAAAACTACTTAGGAATTAAATAATATATATATTCAGTGATGCTTCAAATGAAGCCAGAGAGGTTCATACTGTGTGATACTTTACAGATGTATTTTTCTAAGCTCTAACTGAAAGATCTAAAACTGCCCTAGATGCATTTTTATTTTATTGCTTTTTGTATTGAAATAAACATTAAAGTATAATCAAGTGTAGCGATATTCCTTCCACTGCAGGAGCTTAATGAATATCAGATATCTGCAACACTCGCTTTGCTACTTAGATTACAGGTTCGAAAATCCAAGCAATATCTCCTTTTTTTATATATAGTGTAATGAATCCCTTCTTTGGCCATGTACATCGAGTGCCAGGCTATATATTTATTAATTATCAAATGTTCTTCTTCATCTAATCTAGATCTTTTATTGCATATGCTTGTTTGTGGAATGAACTCTTAAAGTGCTTTGTTTTGTTGCTTCAGCATTTTTATATTTTTAAATTTAAATTATAATTTTATTCCTTTTTCCTTTAGTGGTATTAATTATTACCTATTGAATAGCTGATATGTTGTTACTGACACAGCATATTGTAACTTTTCAGTGTGATTCACTAATTTCAGCATCCCCAGCTGATTGTGCCAGATGGGCTTTCCTTGAGGTATTACCCAAATATTATATGCCACAGAAAATCAATACACATTTTTGAATTTGAAATAAAATGGTGATGCATAGTAACAGCAACTGATTTCCTTGAGGAATAATTCCGTCAAACAGTTTCAAATTTTAAAATAATAGCTTATATGTTGTTTTCTTTTGTGAAATGCTATTGAAAAATTTAAAAACAATAGATCTTGATCCCACATGATAGAAAGCTTGAGATATCCATCACATCAAAGAGATATTAATGGGTAGGCTTTAGGTATTCCCAGGATTTGCAAATGGAAGTTTTCCTGCAGAGAATGTTAGTATCCCCCTGTGCACAGTAATATTGGCTCCACCAGAAGGCAAGTCATTTGACTTATATTAAGCAGGTACAATAGAATAGGTGGTGTCTTTCTTTTTGGAAATGAATTACTTAAAAATCAACAGAGCTCCAATCTGAAGGTTTTGTTTTGTTTGTTTGTTTGTTTTTATAAACTTCCTTTCAGATATTGTATGCAGATGAAGCCCTAGTTTCTATCTATCAGGCTTTCATTTTTGGTGGACAGAAGTAACAGTATTGCTTTTACTCCCTCATTTCAGATTCTTAGCCTTTAGAGACCTTTATTTTGGATTTCTCTCCATTGTGAGTGACATTGATTCTGCTGTCCTTTAAAAAACTTGGCTTGAATTCTGCCTCATCCTAGAGATTTGCTACTTTTGAATCTCCCCAATTAATTTAATTATTTTGCTACACAGACCCTGAAGTTATCTAGGATAAAGTATTCTTACTGTCAGTGCCAAATAGTAAGCTGTTAGTGTCCTCTCTAGTAAAAATACTCAGAAGCATTGACCAAATAGGCTGATTATAACTTCCTATTCTTTTTTGCATCATCCTTCTTTTTTAAAATTGCTTGAAACTTTCTTAGGTGTTTTTTGGTGACAGAGGTAATGGCAGCACAGATCATATTAATGTGTTTAGGACTCATGCAATGTCTTCTAGAGAGTATTATCTACCTTATTCTCTTTTCTATGTTTCAGCTTCCTCCTTACAGCTTTCCTCTCAATGTCAAGCTTTTTTTCTCCTTCATTTCTCCTTTCCTGCATAGTCTAACTACATGGGTAAATACCACAATATATTTCTATATAAATATGTACTACTTCCATACAGCCAAGCTATAAGGAAAAAAACTATGTAGAATGGAGATATTAACTAATAGTTTGTAGGGAGTGAACAGTCAAACTGAAATTTGTTTTTTTGCTTGTTCAGAATGTGCTGTGAGATTGATTAAAAGTGAACAAGTAAAAACATATGGTAGTAAAAGTGAGGGAAGAGAAAGTCACATAAAGCTCCATAAAATCAATGTTGTTGCAATCTGTGAGCCAATGAAGGTCTGATAGAATGGAATGAAATGTGGTATTTTGCTGTTGTTTTTTAGGAACCCTGCAATGGTATGTTGAACATGATGCAGCTGATAAATAGATTTCTACTGACGATCCATGGGAGCTGAATTACAAGACTGTGGGAGTAGTAGAACAAGTGAACAAATTAAGACTAGTTCACTGTCAAGTACAAGTTATGAATGTTTTAGAAATAAATTTTTTTTAAAAAAAGAAGTAGGTTGTTATTGAATATTAATCTAGAAAACTTAAAAAGCAACATTTCCCTGAGTAGTCACTAAGATCAAATGTCTGGAGAAAACATAGAGAATAATTCACTGCTAAATAAAATATACACATATAAATACAATAATTCATGAAATAAGAGAGCCTTCTGGAGAAGAAATTGCCTATTAAATATGAACGTTACTTACATTTGGAAGCCTATGACCTGAGTCTCTTTTACAACTGACACAAAAGAAACCAAATCAAAAAAAAAAAAAAAAAAAAAAGTGTCAGGTCAAATGCCTAGAGTAGAAAAAATTAATACTCAACTATAATAGTATTTTCTGTATTTTATAAAGTGTCTATTTAGACTATAATCTGGATTTGGCCCATATGTTTCATTTTGCATAGTGGAAAAGCAGATGGCAGAGAGGATAATGACTCGTCTGCAAAACACATGGGTGGAACGACCTGAAACAAGTAAGTTACAATGATTTGGCTTTTAGTTTTAGTGCTTACAAGAAAACGCACCATGCATGAAAGCAGAATTCTTAGCCTTTAGCTGTCAAACCAGCACTTGCTGCTAGTCTCATCAGCCAGGGAAGTTCACCACAGCAGTCTTCTAGGAACATTATTGCATGTAGTTGTTTAGAATAGAAATTGATAACAAATTATGAAAGTGCATAAGTAATACAAGGCAGCTACAGTTATACTGCAGAAGTTTCAAACTATGCGTTGGAGGGCATTACAGTGTAAAATATTTACAGTAATCTCAGACCTCATACCCAGTTTACATTACAAGTGGATAATTGACAGTCATTCTTTCTATATGGCATAAAAGTTTATAAAAGTGCAATTTTGGCTTATAGGTTGCATTAAAAAAATGTCAGAACCACAATGGGACTGTGCATGCATGTTATTAATGGGTGTTGCATGTAAGCTGTCTCATAAGTCATTCCCAGAACACCAGCTATAATACATAATTTCTCCATCACTGACTGCTGAACTTATATTTCTTCAGATGTCTTTTTTTTACTGACCCTAGGAATCTGAAATGTTTTATTAAACACCAAGTCAGTGCCTACTGGTTAATAGGCTTCTGTAAAAAGAAAATAGGCACCACCATTTATATAAAATATTTTTTTGAAGTAACACTATTAGCATTTACATGAGACTTGCTAGGTTTTCTCCAAATATTTGATAAGCTATCTTATACAGAACATCAGGCACTGTGAGTCCCATGACCAGGTTTCAGAGGGAGATACAACTGTTCTCTCTGTCCACAAAGCAGTTGACTCAGAAAGGAAACTGTACTACGTGTATACATATCTATTGAATGCAAAATTTAATGTCACATTCTATAAACAATAAGGGATTTTTTTATACTTTCAATTGTAATTTTTAAGTTATGTACCTCAATTCTGTGTAAATCTTACTCAGGTTCTACGCCGTAAGTATTTTTTTTTTAATTTCTCATCCACATCTTTTCCATAGCAAGCATGAAGAGAGATATTCATGTAAACAATTTCTAAACAGGACATATTTTGTGTGTTCAACAACATTTTTAATAAGTATAAAGAGCTCAAGGATCATCTTTTTCAAATTCATGTTGGTTGTCAGTGTAACATAAAAGGAGTTTCTTAGAAGGAAGTTTATTATTTTAGAGCTTGAAGGATACAAGTGGAAGGAAAGAAATTATCTAAAACTTTGCCTCTATTCTGTATAGTTTCTTATTGCCCTCTACATAAAACTCAAGATGTTAAAACTTTTGTGATAGTTATTAAAGCTATTCTCAAAATAAAAATGTGATAAGTATTAAAATCTTTTGTGTTATATTTTAAATCAACATATTTTCAACTATTTGATATGTTAAACCTTGATATTTGCAATTTATAGTAGAAATACCAATTGAATATTAGATCTAGTGGAGGCTATGCAGTGAGTGCAGGGTAAAAGTCAGAAATTTCTGAATTCTAATCTTGGCTTTTCAAATTGCTTTCTGTATGACTTTTGGCAAGACAGTCTCTGCGTCAGTAGATTTATATTTTCTACCACCTTACAAGTTTCTACTGGATATTACTTAGCCAACATCTATAGAACATTTAAAAACTACATAATATGCTATATTTTTGTTACCTGTTTAAGTAATTATTTCATTATATAGTATGATATCCAGCTGTATAACTTACATTGCCAGGGATATACGATTTCCACTAAATAGAGAAATTAGCAATTTAGCTAACCAATTCATCTCTCCAAATGATACTAAAAACTTGCAAACTCACCACAGAAAATACCTTTATCGGACTCAAAGCTTTTGTTTTGCTCTTGAATAAACAGATGTTTGCTACTTCCATATGCCACAGCTGTGTGCAACTTTGAGGAGATCAATACTGTCGTTTAATTACTCTAGACTCAGAACCTTCTCCAGACTTTGGGTTCTACATGTAAGTGCCGGATATTCTGTAATTGAGCATATGACTTCTCAGCTACTCTGTGACACTGTCTTGCCTTTGTTTTTGTAGTGCTCAATACAAGTTTTTGCCTACTTTAGATGAAAAAAAAAGCATATATACTTTCCTTACTTTCCTCCCTGATTTAAAATATGCAAATTCCTGAAAATAACACTGGCATCTGGGGTTATGTTATGTTTAGGAAATCCAATATCATTTATTGCTAAAAATAAACAGAGACTAAGCAATTTAAAGGGCAAAATGTTGTACTAGGAAGCTGACCAATTCTTCCTCTGTTATTATGGCTTTTTAATGAAACTCTCTAAGAGCTTGATCCTAAACCATTGAAGTTAATGGGAATTTTACATTTAATGGCTATAGTAGAAATGGATAAGTTTGAGGGAGCAAAGTGTTGTTCTTTAAAATACATTGATGAGTAAAGTTGACTCTAGAATTAGTTTGGTTTTGACCAACAATATTTATTATGATCTCCAATTATGACAGTTTCCTGTACAACTATGTTTAAAGCTAAACTTACCATCAGGTATAGGTAGGGTAGGTTCCCAGTTAATTTGGAGTCTATGTTGGCAGCAATGTTTTGTTGAATTTTTTTAAAGTAAAACCCTGTGCACCAAACAAGCACAAACAACTTGACATCCATTGGTCCCTGAGATAGACCATTACTCCAGAAATGTAGTGACTTTAGGGCAATATTTTAGGGTAGGAGGAGGATGTAAGCCAGGACAGGAGTGTGCTGACAACACACACTAAAATCCTTCCTAACAAAAAAAGCTCAGGAAGCATCAGTTTGTTTCTGTCAGTATTTTGATTTTTAGGTTTCTCAGAATCACAAAATTTTGAATTTCTCAGAATCACAGAAATATTAGTTGGAAAATGACATGTGGAGGTCGTCTTTTACTTGAAAGAGACCTATTGCCAATGATAGACTAGGTCAGCTACAGCTTTGTCTAGATGAGTCTTGAAAAACTCCAGGGACTGATTCCGCAGTCTGCCTGGATAAAAATTTCTAGTTCATTACCCTCCTGGTGATGAGCTTTTCCCCAATGTCCACTTGAAACCTCCCAAGCAATAATTTGTTGGTTACTGTATCTTGCCTGCTACTACTGAGAAAATTTTTACTCCATCATCACTGTAACAACTCTTCAGGTAATTGCAAGCAGCTATTAGATCACCCTGTAGCCTCCTTCCTCTCTGTCAGACTAAAAAAGACCATCCCTCCTATCCTGTCTCCATCAGACGTGTACTCTAGATTCTTGAACATCTTGGTGTCCCTTAATGGAATCCTTTCCAGTTGATGTTTCTTTTCAATTAGGGGCTTACAATTGAGTATATTATACCTGGTGTAGCCTCACTAACACTATCTAAAGAAGGACAATAACTTCTCTAGGTCTGCTGGACACAACCATCCTAAATATCACAGCCTATAGTTTGTGTGATCTGCAATGAGAGCACACTGTTGGTTCATATTCAGCCTGGCACGCATGAAAACCACCCCTGAGTACTACCACCAGCAGTAGTACTCAGCTAATTTGTTCATAGCCAAAGCATGGTGCAAAACCTCCCCCGCTTTCCCTTTTCAAACTGTATGAAATTTCTATTGTCCCAGTCCTTAAATTTATAAATGCCACTCTGTATTTTTCCTGAGGAATAACTGTATTGTCCCTTTCAAATTACGTCCTGTTTAAGAACCACATACTAAGTGGAGGAAGACAAGGAAGTTTTGCAGTTTAACATTGCCTGATTGAAACATCTTTAGAGATTGTTCTAAAGGCTCATTTTCAAAAGACAAATATCACTTATATTCTGCTGTTTAAATTTCCCCAGGTTTTCAGCTTTCTTTACGAACTACTTAAAGCCTCTGAAGAGTGCTCAGCACGAGACCTTTAGAAAGTCCTATTAGCACCTTCTGGAATCTTGAACTCCTTTTTTTTTCCTTTCAAGACTGACTGCAAAAGTGCTTCCTCTCAGAGTCCAGTTGGGAGGTGTGAATCTGAGTAAGTCAAACTGTTGCAGAGAGCATAGGAGATAAAGTGGTTGTAAAATCAGTGAAAATAAAAGACAGTGCATTTGTGAAGAATATAACAGGAGCAAGTGACAATACAAGAAAGTATGGGAGAGTATTCTATTACAAAATAAAAAAAAAAAAGAAAGCCATTTGGTCTAGTCTTTGTAATTCAGACTATTAAATGTTCAAAGGAAACAGAGTGTTTAAATGGAAATGAGGTTGCTCAGAGTCTTTGGCTTGATTTAAACTTGGACTACTAAAGCTAGAGAGAAAAATAAGACTACATTTCAGTGAAATGGAATACGCCAATTTGAAGCCAAGAACATTTAATAAAACTTCCTGAAAGAAAAATCTATCAGACTGCAGAAAAAAACTTCCCAGAGGTAATAAATGCTAGAAACCCCAGTACATGGAACATTTTAACTAATCCTAAACTGATCAAAACATTTGTGAATGAACAATAAGGACCAATACTGAATGGACAGGGAGGCAGATTAGATAACCTAATAACTCATTTTCTTTAACTTCTGTGAATTTATGGCAAATTAAATAAGCGTTGGGATATGGTGCCAGCACTGAGAAAATAGCATGTGAGAGAATCAAGCTACTGACCTTGAAAAGAGAGAACAATAGAGAAAAAAAATGTCCTAGCAAGTTTGTAAATATGAAGTTTTGACAACTAATGTGTGCCAACATCATTATAGGAGAAAATAACATTGAATATTCATATTAGGCAGGAACAGAGATGGGATAAATATTTTCAAAAACATTATGCACTTTCACTAGAGAATGGTGGTACCACTAGGGAATTTATATGGAATGAAGGAGTGATTTAGACTAGATAACAGACTACTTTATGGGAAGTAGAGCTTAAAAGAAATTTTGCAAACAATAATTATTTTCATGTGAAAATTAAATCTATGATGTACTGATATATAAATTGATATACCATTTCTTTGAGGCACCATGACATACCTATAGAAAACATTTTATGAGATCATTGCCATCAGATAAAAAAGAATACTGTGTATTATTTTATTAAAGATAGATTTAAGTCCAAAGCTCTGGAAAATATTTAAGAAATAGTAGGAGACAAAGGAAATAAAAAGGAAAGATTAAGCTTTACAAAGTAATTTTCTCTCCTCTGGCCAGTGAGAGTGGAGGAGGACTGCAATTTCGGAATATTTAAATTCAGAATGCTCTGAATACAGGAATCTTTCTATCTATTCAGACTAACAATTTTTCAGTCCTAAAGTCTTGTGCCAGTAGCTTATATTTGATGTTTCATTTAAAAAAAAAAAAAAAAAAAGTTAAACCACTTGTGAAGTTTAGAATATGCAGAAGCTTCTCCACAGTGATCAGAGAATGTATCAAATGATTGTTGTGGTTTTGTTTTGGTTTGGTTTGTTTTTCTTTTTAAAATTTTCCTGGCTGTATTTTGCCCAAATTAAGTAGTACTGCAAAATAGCCATTGACATAGGGCTGTCACTGTTTCCCATGTGCACTGGCCAACAGATTATTTTAGCTATAAAATTCATCCTTTGTATGAAGGATAATATAATATATATAATATAATTCAGGATATGAAAGAGAAATCTTAGCAAATATTGACACTGCTATTGTCTGCTACCTTGGAAAACAAGAGATATCAAGTCTACAGAACACATCTAATTTTTTAAACAATCCAAACAAAGAATTCATATAAATACTGCAGTAACTACAAAGAAGTATTACTGTCACCTTTCTTCAGGATTTAATACCTGTGCCCAGCTTGTAACCAATAAAAAACATATTTAAAATTTCAGATACATGTTTTGATGTTATGTCATGGTTTGCTGCACATTTGATAGGATGAACCACAGTCAGGTTATCACATGTCACAACTGTGAAGGCATTAGAAAAACAAGTTCTTTACCTGTTTTCTCCAAAATACATAATCCATTGAAGAAAGTATATTACATCAGCCTTAACACAATTTATATCCCTGAGAAACAGCAGTGTTTTTGAGACAATGTGTAGCTAGATGCTGCAAAAAGCCTGAGTCACTTGGAAAGATTTGCACAGAAATGTAAATTCTGAATAATGAGGCATTTAAAGTTACACTGCCAAAGGTTTCTTACATATAGTTCCGAAATGGGATTTCTAATTCCTCATTACCAGTCTTGTTCTGTTTTGTTTCTTATTTGCAAGACAATCTATCACTCTCAGTCTTTTAGGACAGAGTAAGGTCCTGTTAACACTGAAGAAATACAGCATTAAGTGTAACAGTTGGAATTTCCTATGGACTTGTCCCTTAAATGAGACTTAGAGTGGACATTAATACATCTTGGCAGTACAGGGTGACAGACTCACTGAGCTACACAATCAGTAGACTATACCCTGATGGTTAATTGAAAAGCGGTGTCCATGTTCATATTATTTGATTACACAAATGACAGATTACGAACCTTAAAGCTACACTCAAGAAACATTAATAAAATCTGCTCCTTTATGAACCTTCAGTTTAGAGCAACATTCTAGCAATACATGTTCTGTTCCAGCAGCAGCCTCTGTACTATACAGCTTTTTGCTTGCTTTCCTTGGTAATGACATCATATGTTCTTAAATTACAGTATCTGCCTCTCAAATGAGAGCTCTGCTTCTTCCCCACACAGCTGAGTAATACAGCACTTAGCTTTTCTCATGTCCAAAGTCATCGCAGATGTGCTGTTGTTGTAACTGTAACTGTTACAACTGTAGTTGTAACAAACTAAACTGCTCTAATTCCTTTCACTCTCTCCCTTTTGTCACTACGGTTCAGAAGGGAATTTACTAAGTACTACACTGCATTTTTAATGTGCACTTCAAATTCTGTAAAGTTGTTCAGCTAAAGCCTTTCGAGATTCTTTTAAGAGCGACTGTGTTGTCTCAAGGTATCGGTGGAAGTCCAACCTTTACTCTCAATGCCATCTCCTAGAAATTGTACAATGGGAATTACCAGACTAGTATTCTTCAGTTTACATCCTGCAATTAAGACATGTGCTCTAAGTTTTCACCTATGAGCCAACAAGAGATTTGATTTAAATGCCTAAAGTTTCTCAAAATGTACCTGAAACATGATTCACTTCTTTAGCCTGATTTACTTTAGTTTTATAATACATGAAACAGAGAATAAAGATCAGTTAAAAGACAAATTTTACATAATCACCCTTTTGCTAGTGGCAGCCTGCATAGAACAAAAAGCAGATATCATTACCAGGCAACTAGCAGAGCCAGAACAACCTGATGAGTTTCTTCATTATATTTTTACAGTGATTTCTATCAATAAGGTTCTATAAGACCCCGCCAATATAAAACCTTTTATGTACCAGTAACATTTCCAGCATAGCAGCTCTGCCTTCTTTCTGACAAAGAGTTCTTGATGAAGAGGGAAAAAAAAATTAGCTGAAAATTAGCAAGTATCTCTACAGTTCTCTGGAAGTTCAGGGCACTTGTATGCAGTCCATTTGTATATTCAGAAATGGACCTAATGCAGGGTGTTTCAACAGTACTAGTCTACATCCTCAGCGTCTACATATCGATGAAAATGACTGGATCATCAGAAAAGTTATCTTCAACTGATAAGTTAGTTCAGGTAAATTTTATTCTCTGTAAACTTGACATTTTATGTCAACAACTGTAAGAATAATAGGGCTTTCAAAGATTTTCAGTGGCTGATACTCCTTCAAAAATATCTCTTAAAATTCATTTATTATCACTTCAAAATGTAGTATTTCTAAATTATATTTATGTAGTCAACTGTCTAATGAAAATCTTTATTTTTGGTGTTAGTCTTACATCTGATGAGTGATATGTTTAAAGATCTCCACTGTGTATGATCAACCTCCTTCAGAATACTAGTGTGGGTATAATACAAATTTTTGAAACATAGACCACAAAAATGTTTTTGAGGTGTGACATTTTCTCTCTAACTCAGTGGGAGTTGCTCCAGAATAAAATATGGAAAAAAAATGAAGAAATCCTGAAACATAATATACCAGCACTTCTCAAAGTAGATCCAAATCAGGAACTTGCTCCTTCTGTCAGACATGGAAATAAATAATTTCCCTTTAAACAGTTGCTACAAGAAAGAAAAAAAAAATAATTAAATTTCAGGGTATTATAAAAACCTCACAATTTACTTTGAAGATTTTAGTAAAACCTGGAGGAGGTGCTTTCTACTTAAGAGATGTTTTAGAACACATCTGTTTTCCTGATAGGCAGTCATTTACAACTATATAGAATACCAATCACAGTTCTGATTTGTTAGCAGTTTATAACTACCCTGTATAGGGTAAAATAGTGAACTAAGCTGTAAAACAGCAAATAGTTGGATGTAGTCAGGATTTTTAAGATTAAGTAAAACACATTATTGTTAAAAGTGGAATATAACAAGTTTTAAATTTTTTCATATGATCCAACGTCTCATTCAGCATAGGCCTGTGAGAGCAGATTAATCAAGGCCAGACCTAGACAAACTAATAGCGGGCTAAAGGAAACTGTATGTTTGCCATTGTACTCACTAAGCAGATATATAGTGCCATAAAAGCCCAATATGCCTTTAAATTTTAACCTCATGAATTTACTTGATTTATCCGTTCATCAGTTTGCTGTGTCACCCTGTCCTTCATTAGATTGTGTCATCAATAGATTAAATACAATTATTTGACTATGAAAAAATTGAGTGTTAACCTCCTCCCACAGTGAAATACTCTGGAAAACTTGTCACAGAAAGTAATCCCTAATGTGACCTTAAGCTCTTCCTTCTTGTTAATTTTAATTAAGTAACATGCCAATCAGATTTTCCGTGCATGGGTGTGTTTTTTTTTTTTCTAGCCATTATCATTGTTTTTTTTTGTAGATCTTTATTTTAATCTGTGTATTAGTACCTTTGCCCAGCTGCTTCTGCGTGTGCATGTGCGTGTGTGTGTGTGTGGATGTGCGTTTTCATATCAGGTTACTCATGCAATCTGGAAAATCATGAAAGATCAACAATGCCATCTACAGGTATAAGATAATTTCTAATCTACAGATACACTTTAGCTTTTTTGTTTCTCTTTCTTCGAATAGGCTGTTTCTTCTAGAGTGAAGTCAAATTGTGCTCAAATCTCAACAAGTTTTGGTGAGACCAAAATTGCCAGGGAAG
This sequence comes from Ardeotis arabs, assembly GCA_011801015.1. Taxonomy (NCBI): domain Eukaryota; kingdom Metazoa; phylum Chordata; class Aves; order Otidiformes; family Otididae; genus Ardeotis; species Ardeotis arabs. Next base: position 34,380 of record JAAGAY010020969.1, read on the forward strand.
ACCTAGATATAAAGATTTTGACTTAAATCCATTTATTATTAACCTTTACAAAAGACTGAATGTTTCTTTGAGCCTTATTCAAGCTACTCAAAAGTATCCAGTCTGCAAAATGGGACTGGAAAGCCTCTTAAAGAAAATCTTTCCAACTTCCTAATATCTTTGGTTTTCCAGCAAGTTTGTAAACAGACACAGGACTACTTTTCTCAGGATCTGTCACTTTCTCTTATTTTCAAATGCAGCTAGTAGCAAACCCTGGGAGGATGTATATACTATAGTTATTCCCTGTTTTTTTCTATTTTGTCTTTTTCATGACACCCACTCTGTGCAGAATTTCAGACATGAGGGAAAGTGAGATATAAATCTTATAGAGAAGGATAAGTAGCGTGGCAGGCTGAGTGGACTACTAGTAATGTATGGTTCAGAGTATTTCATCTTTGTTTGTTCCAGCATATTCAGATAGTAAAAGTTAATGTTTCCCTCTGTATTAAAGATGAAGGAGATTGACACTAAAGTGAAATTTAAAACTATGGGTGAGGAAATATGTACATTAGTCATATAATTGATGAGCTTCCCATGAATATCCTGGGAAACAAAAATAACTTTCATCAGCAGTAAAGTAAAAGAAATTGACCATTTTTATTTTTAAAAAATTCTTTTTTTTTTTTTTTTCATCTAGGTCAGCATGTATTAGAATGAAGAAAAACTTACAGTCAGAAACCAGAAACTTCCTTATATTCTTCTGATCCTTTGACTGAATCAGAATGGCCCTGGGCAAAAGAAAAGGTTTTTGTGCTCACTCTCTGCATCTGTAAAATTAGAATACTAATGTTTACCTCCCACAAGGGAATTGTGAGCTTTTAATTAGATAATGCTAGTAAGTTGTTCTGAGTCTGCAAGTAGCAAAGAATTATTCTTAAAATAGTACTCAATTTTAAATATACTTCTTAAAGAATGTAAAATATATAGTCCTTTAGAAAGGTTCTAATATAAAGTTATTTTGTAAATGAAACAAAGTTAATTTCCTCCAGTAAGCCAAATCAACTGAAAGGTTTGGCTCAGAAAGGAGACATTTACCTCAGTGCAATCCATTTAGGAATCTGTTAAAAATCTAACAAAGAAATTTGATAATTTCAAAAGAATTGACTTTTTTTTTTCCTCCAGTTTATTAACATTAAATAGAAATAACATTATGAGTGGATTTATTTCAAGTTCCTCAAAAAATTTAACTTTGCATAACTTCCTAAAATTAATAACTTTGGAGTTCTTAAGAATGGACATTTTGGATGACAATCATTTAAGCAGAAGAAGAGAGTCTGAGGATATGTTTCACAACTGTACTTAGATGTAGTTTGTGGTACTAGAAAACATTTCAAGGGTGTCAGATAAATGTAGATAAAGAATTTCATAAGCTGCTTTTTCTGACTTCAAGAAATTAGATTTTAAAATATTTGGAACATATTTCTTAACTAGTAATGAATTTATATAACTATGCCTTTAATCTTAATTTGACCTTTACATTTTTAGAGGCCATCACCCACAGCTAGTGGCCAGATGCAATTGTAAGCAGCTTTGTCCCACAGTATGACAGAGCATTATTTTTTATAGTACCATCTTTCTTTTATGTTTATGCTCCACTCCCCTCAGTCTTTTGTATTTAGTGAAATTAACTTAAATTATATTGTGAAGTAGATTTAACAAATGTTTAATGAACTGGCTGCATGATAACAATTCTGCTGACCTTGTAAGCATTAGCGTGAGATTCAGTGCTGCACCTCTATCAGATGTGGATAAACCAGCAGATGCAGCAGAGAGTGAAGTGGCTGATTAGCTCAAAGGTACCTCTGAGACCACAAAAAACAAACTGCTGTGAAGGACAATCTGCATTATAATGCCTTCCCTGAATTATTCTATGGGTCATAAGGCTGTACTGAATCTTAATAGCACTTCACATCGCAAGACATACTATGCCGCCAAAGAAGTGCTTTGTATACGTCTCCTACAGCCCACCTATGGAGACAATCCTTCACTCCAAGCTAACCCTTGAAAAGTCTTTTTCCACCACCTCCAGATCACAAAATGTACTTCCATGTTCATAAAAAAGGGGGAAAATATAGCTTATCTTTCCTTTGCCTGGTTCTGATCAAAAGTAAATTGGACAGAAAACTGTGGTATAAGTTTTTCCTCTGCCCCCGTGGGTTAATATAATACAGAAGTAAATGGAGAGAAGTCTGTTGATATTTCTTTACTTTAGTAATAATTGCAGTTAATATAGTTTAAAATTGTGTTTGTGACCTTCATCTAAATGCTGTTGCTCACAAAAGCTAAAAAGGTTCTTGCATTTCCAAATGGTTTGTTTGAAGCACTACAATTTAGATAAAACAGAAGTAACGCAGGTGGACTTTTAGGTGCTTATCAAAATTTCTTTGAGCTGATTTTCATTTTCCCGGTGTTAATATCAGCCATCCTGCCTCCAGGTTTAAACCAATTGCCTGAAGAGAACTTAAACCACTTTTTCCCTTTACTTCTTGTATATTAATCCCCCCTCTCCAACCAATACCATTTTTTTGGGTATAGCATGGAATATTGGCCTCGTCTGATGCATCAGTATTGCCGAATGCCTCAATCAGCTTTGTGAGAGATCAATGCTACAGTATGGAGTCTTTTATGTTGCTAAGGGTGAAAATACATGTAAAAACTGAAATCCAGTACTTGGGAAAGTGGTTTTGGTTGTCACCTTGGATATAACATACTCTGAAATTTACCTTTGAAGGAGTACCTCATGTAAAAGAAGGATAGCAATATTTAATAATCCTATTTCTTTTCTGCTTCCTTGAACTCAGTATATTCCAGTCAGACAATAACTCTGCTTTGGTCCACTCTAGAAAACATTGGCCCACTTAGTTTCCTACCATTTGGTAATATTTTTCATATTAACAGGGAATTTTCATAGTGACTGTTGTCATAGGAAAGACTACTATTCCACTGTTAGGTCTGAGAAATAAAGATATTATTCATTTGTAATCTGCCTTCAAAATTCTCTTTAAAACTTAACCCTAGTTACTATGTAATTCTCCTCGGTGTATAATCCTCCGTTTGGATGGAAATTATGAAAGATCAAACCAGGCTTGGCTCAATGCTCATCTTAACCTACTTAGTTGACAATTACAAAGAAAAGTTTCATGTCACACATAGTTTTTTCACTGTAGGAGATTTATAGGTTATTATTAGTATCATTATTATTAACTGTTGCAGTTAGATACTATCATGTCATCATTTTGGATTTATATCTATTAAGCTTCATTGACTCTTCCTCCTCTCTCTCTCAACTGCAACACTTTAAGGGAAGACTGAGCCCACCTACAGTTCTGGGTTAATAAGCCAGGACTTTATAGCTTAAAATAGCATTGCAGAAAGCCTCATTATCCTCTACATACTAATCCATCATACTGCCAATCTTCCCGAGTCAATTTGAAAAAGCATAATTTCTGTTCAAGTTTTTTCAAAGTAGATTTCAGGTTGTTAAAAAAAAAGGTATAGTTTCTTACAGAGATCATACTTCTTCATCCCTTATATGTTGAACTTACCTTTGTCCACAATGGACCTAGATCTGCTAAAACAAGTTGGACAAAGTGGATTAGCACTAATAGGGTATTGTTATAGAAAACATTTTACCTGTATGCCAGCAGTAGAAAACAGAAACTTGGAACACTTCTAACCTTGTTTTATGTTTGTGAATACTGTCATCATTATTAAGAAATGTTCTTAATGTTTTCTTATTCTCAGTATTGTTCAGATTTGTTGAATTTGTACAAGTTGCAAGCTCTTCTTTTGTGTAGACCCTGACAAAACCCCCCAACTCTACATAAACAAACATACCTTATCTCATTTGATATCATATTAATCTTTAAACTAACTGATGTGTGGAAAAAAAACCCAGATTTTCTGAGCCTTCTGTTCTTGCTGTAACTCCTATGTCAAACAGAAGACCTTGTTTCTTCTTAACTCCTTTGAGCAGATTTTAAAATAGCACATTACTGTATTTCATAGGGAATCATTCATGGAGCAGAGTTAGGGCTACACAGAATTGTTGTTATCTAAAGGAAAGATGGGAAGTTTATAAGTGTTTCTTTTACTCTTTGCTTTTGTTTTGTTTCTCTATTGTCATGAAGTAGCTGGGGAAAGGGAGGGACGCTATTCAGCAGTGCTTCTGCACTTGTTTTTCAGCTAGTGAAAAAACAGTCATTTTCTTTTTCACTGAAACTGCTTCGCACTTTGCAGAAATAAAAAGTGTGAATCACAGCAGATGAAGGAGATGCTGATTAAAGCATAAATTCTGCTTGCTGCAACTTTTTTTTTTTCCTTGTAGACTGGTTCTTGTCATTGTAATTCTCACTCATACTGGGAAAAGCTTGGAAGAAAAGTGTATACATATGGGTGTCTAAATATCTGGAGTAAAGCACATAAAAAAAAAAAAAGTAATTTCAAAAGGCAAAGAAAAGACATTGACTTTTGTCTGTGAAGGACCAAATCCCACTGAACTGTTTGATAAAACCAAAACTGACTGTGCTGTATCTTTGCAAAAGCTGTAGAAGTTTGATATTTCAGAGGGTTGTAGTGTGCATGGGCAATACATCTGTGCAAAGACAGTAATTCTAGCATGCCCCAGATGTATTGGCTTCACTGTGAATACACAGAATGATTACCATCTCAGTATTATTTGGCTAGGATTAATTAGAAGTTGTAAATATGATAAAGAATTTCTCTGTACATGTGCTATACCTAATTATCTAGGATTTCTGGGCACTGCTCTTTCAGATATCTGAAAATCTCATAGCACTGTGCAGAATGGTATTATTGGCCAGTGTGTAATAAATTTACAAAACATTAACTTATCAACTTCTTCCTTGGGTGAAAACAGGAGAGAGAGAGAGAGAGAGAGAGGAAAATAAAACAAAGATTTCCTTAAATACGTCCACATATTTGCTTACCTAAAATAAGTGCTGTTAGGAAGTCATATATCGTACACAAATTTTGACATCTGTGCTAATACCTCAGGTTACTTTTACAACTATTGGGGAAAAATAAGACCTCTAGAGTACAAAATGTGTCATGTTAAAGCAGACATCCAAAGTACATTAGTTGAATTGAACTAAAAAAAAAAAAAAAAGCAAAATTACATCTGACTGTAAAAAATAAAGAAAGAAAAGTTTATACATCAGACAGAGATGCCCACATTGCAATGTCTACAGCTAGATCAGAAGAATCTGATCTAAATTAAGTATGTACAGATTGTTCTTACTTTTCAAAGCCTTAATGCCTTACAGGATTTTTATGCTCATGCACTGTTTGCTGTCTAAAACGATAAATGTTAGTGGTTATACTCCTTATAATCAGCAAATGTGTTGGATAATTTTCCAAAGTCAAGACCTGTTACAGATTCTATCATCAAACTAAGGCAACAAGGAACACAGGTACTAAATATCAGGAGCATATTTACTTCTAATTTTTTTTGAAGAATAACAATAAATAGGAAAGTAAGCTTCAGAATAAATTTTATTGCTTCAGTATTTTGGATTCTTCCATGCTTTATGTTGTTTCAAATATCTTCATTACTTTCATCATATAATGGCGAATTTTCAGTCCTGGTGAGGCAGCTATAGTGTATATTAATAAAACACTATATTTTGTTTTGCTTTAATACAAATCACATTTCTCCAATAGATATCTATGAATTAATATTATTCTCTGCTTATAAAACACCTAGTATATTCCTATTCCAGTACATTAGACAAAAAGCTATTTTTTTATTTTTCTGAAGCAGTCAATTTGCCTATTGTTCAAGCTAACAAGATAATCAGTCTGGCAGTCTCACAGGAGTACTTTGAAAATGAGCATGAGGCTTGTCACTTTAAAACTAGAGGTCAAGATTTTCCCTGAACCTCAGGCAACCACATTTTCATCAATTAGCTTACACTCATGCACTCAGCAGCAGGGACTGCAAGAAAACTTGATTTTTCTAAAGGTCATGGTCTAAATCCAGCGATGAATTTCAGATTTTGTGACACTTGATACTGCAGTGCCACAAAGTGAAGCACCAAGATTCATCATCCTGACTTTCTAGCTCCTTCTGCTGAAAGTAGATATAAAGGTTCAAGGTGGGTGTGATGCAGTATTTTAGGTAAGTGGTCCATGCTTCTGACACGCCTCCTCATCTTTCTCCTGACTCAAAGAGTAAAGCTAGTGAAACAGAGTATGAGCACACTTCATGTTGCCCTGAAAAACACATGAAGTACAATCAGCTCTACTGAGCAGATACCTTGTTTACTGGAATTGATGTTCAAGAGGTACTATGTAAGAGATAGGCAGTAGGGATTGCACAAGAACAGTTTGGAGTGAATGGTATATAATATTTGGGATTACCATTCCCTGTAGACATGAGCTGCTTCAGCAATGACAAAAGATACATTTTGATTCAAATAATTTCATCCTAATATACAGAAATATGAGATTTGAGTTTTTTCAATAACAAATAATAAGAAGAACTGTGAAAAAAAAGGCAGTTGGGAAATAGTTAAGCTCTCCATGATGCACCATTCTGCAGGCTGGATCTAACAAAAAAGCAGTAAGACCCTTCTTGAGACATGCATGCTTCAAAGAAGGCACCAATTTTATAAAGAAACTTCAGCGGAAGTAGATGTGTTACAGCATTATTCTGTTCTATGCTATGCTATGCTATGCTGTTCTTTTTCATTTTGGCAATAATATTGCATTTTGAAATGTGGAGCAAAGGGAGGACACTTAGAAAAGTTTAGGCGAATTTGCCAAAGTTAAAAATTTCAATCAATCTCCTGAATTCAGTGGGATAAATTCCATTTCACAGGCCTGACTCCAATAGGAGCTGAAAACTTGTGTGCATGACCTGTAAATGTTATCGCAAACAGTAACAGTATTTGACAAATGGTCTAATCACTAGACTGTAGATCAACACATTTTTCTTTGCTGTAATAAAGTGTCTCTTCTTACAAAGCATATGGATTTATACTTTTCCAAATTTATATAAAGTCTCAGATACTTGCTAACCTTGTTTTAGTTTAAAAAAAGCTGAAATGTCTCACAAGACAAATATTGGTACTTTTTTTTTTTAATAATATATCTGCACGTGTCACACGTTATTATCAAGAGTTTAGGCTTTTACTGTTTCTTGTCTCTTTTCAGACAGCTGTCTTGTTTAAAAACAAGTTAGCCTCCCTTCCATCAGAAAAGACACACAGGCCAATCAATATCAAAAGCTAGTCTGTTACAAAAAGGCTTATATAAAATCTAATAACAGCCTTTCTCAGGTGGCAATTGGTATAGCAACAGTATATACATGCCAATTAATGAACATTTCCGCTGCAGCATAATGTATGTAAAGTAGAAAAAAAAGAAAATACACTTTCTGGAATAGATAATTTCCATAATTAAAAAAAAAAGAACTCTGCTAGGACTTTTCACATTCATCATTTTAATCCTTAGGCCATTTAGCGATAGCTAGTGAATTTACTAATACACCATTATTCGAATTGAGCACTGATGCAGACTCTGAAATGTGAAGGGAAGACAGTTTATTTGGTAGCCTTTTGGTCCATGAATATTTTAAAAATCTGAAATATTTTTTTTGTTTCATATGAAGCTAAAATTAACTAAAAAAACCCAAGTTCTGCCAATTATCCTTGCCAGTATCTGAGTAGATCTTTTTTTCAGAAATGACATTATTTCATTGTTCGTTTATTTTCAAAAATCTAAAATTAATTAGAAAGCAACTTTTTCTTTATTCCAGAACAAGGGAATTAAAATACATATACTTTTTTTTTTTTTCTGTGATCAAAACTTCCTAATTAAACTGACAACAAAATCCTTGGCTTATTTTGATAATTCAATGTTAATTATCAGATAAAATTTTATCGACTGAAATTCTTCAGTGGCTACTGCTGCTTTTGTTTCTTTTTTTTTTTTTTAGGCTCAAACTTTAGTATAACTGTCCTTCAAAGCACACAGCAAATGCTTCGTTATTGCCAAAATATCCAATGTTACCTGCTCTCAAGCTACCTTTCTCAGTACTAAACCTTCTATTGTGTAGTCCCATTGGGTGATAGCACAGACTGTAGCTGCAGTTCTCCAGTAATACAATGTAAGTGTACATCTCTTTGTAAATTATGCTTTGCATTTCAAGCAATCGCCTCATGTTTCAAACTTCACTATGGTTAATTCATAATGAAAACTTGCTAAGTAGGATTTCACTTATAACCTAACGTGACCTGTTCAAATGCTACCTGAATCAGTTTCAGGTAACTTCATAATTCTGTGAGGGGTATCTTTTGCACTAGAAAATAATAGTAATAGTAATAAGTAATAATAAATATGATTAATGACTCAATTTATTTTAGAAATCATTGCAACATAATTGTTTTATAAATGACTATAGATTGTGTCAATATGGCTTGCATTTCTTACCAAAAAACAAAACATCTAGCCTTTTAGTAACACACGTACATACCTACACATGCATACATATATGTATATATATATACACACATACAGACAGGACAGGAATATATGAGAAGTGTATGAATAATTTATTTTCTCTTTTTCTTTAAACTACAATGATGGAAAGGGGAATATATAAACATGATAAAATTTGATTTTACATAGCTGCTTCCTGAATAAATTTAATTTAATTTTGTGTAATCTTTATGATTGTTAAGAAACTAAAAGTCAATTAAGAGTAATAAAAATTATGGAAGGGAATATTTCATGTAGTATTTAGCTAAAACTAAAAACCACAATTGAATAAAATAAGAAGTCACAGCTTTATATATGTTTCACTACATCATCCATAGAGATTGCAATATTTTTAGGGAATGTCTAGAACTTAAAAATGACCTTCACTTGGTTTGGATTTTAAATTCATATCATGCTAAGACATTTGCCTTGGTACAATTACATTATGAACTGTATCTGGATTATGCTCACTTTCTTTACTTTTCATTATTCTCTTGCACAGAACCTCTATCTTTCATTATGTGGATTCAGGATAAATCTGAGGTCAAATTGACGTTACAAGAGCTTTACTGAAAGGCTACATAGCTATGTAATATTTCACCACCTATCTTTTTAATTTTTTTTAAATCTAAGAAGAATAGTGAAGTACAGCAAACAGATAAGATCTATCTCAGGCATTTGTTTTCAAATTTGAATTTCAGTAAAAATTCAAAAGAACACATGGAAGATAGGATATCTGAAAAAAGATTTACTACTTAACCTTGCAAAGATTTTAAGCAGCATAATGCATGGCTTGTAAAATGTCTTTAAAATGCAGAGAATCCATGCATTTGGGTTTATAACAGTAATTTAACATAGAAGACTATTTTTAGGGCTCCACCTTTCCAAATTTTCTCTTTTTCATCATCAGAGGGTTTGACATTGACTATAAAGTTCATTAATCCAATAATTACATTATGAACTATTAATAAATGTGGATATTCTTTGTTGCTCTCATGTTTAAAAATTGGAAGCATCCCACACACATCTCAGGAATTAATATATTGTGGTTTTGAATGCCTACACATTGCTCAGAAGAAGTTGAGTATCTAAGCAAATAATTTACAACAAATCATTTACCTAGTAAATTCGGTTTTATTTCCATTCCATCACAATCAGATCAGTTACTAGTCTTCCTCTACTTAGTTTGGTACAGTATTTAGAAACAATCAAATGAGAAATAAACAGAAAATAAAGAGAGAGCAGTTTTTTTCACAACATCCACTTGCTTAAAGATAAGTGAATGCTTACTAAATTTACAAAACTGATAAAGATTTTCCCATAAAAAAAAATCAAAAGAAATATTCAAAGTATTTGACTTTCAGAATTTTTCTGTCCTTAGATGTTATATCAGGCTAATCACATTAATCTTATGGCTTTTACTTAAAATATTATTATTAATTTCTATCTGTTTTTCCTTCATTCTAAAATCTGTTAAAAATTGAATGTGAAAAGAACAATGGTAATCCATCTCTTTTTACTACAAAGTGAAAAACCTATGCTTCTTACAATGGTCCTAAATATTAGCCTGCAAACCCACTAGCAGTGATTTCCAGCAATGCTTGACTGAGCAATGATTTTATGATTCATTATTAGCCAACCTTCTGCACACTGGAAATGAGCTTGCATTATCAAAGTAAATTTTACTTGTGTTAACAGCAGTCAGAAAGCCAAGGTTGCATCTCTACCAGACTGTAGCGTGACCTCTTGCAAATCATGTAACTTCTCCATGCCACACCTCATCTCTAAGAGATAGGCAAAAGTAATTCCCTTTCTTTCAGAACTGCTGCATATTACTTTGGGTTCCTGTTTGGTTTCATCACTGCTGTTAGAAGTTTCTATGAATGAAATTCTAGTGTTTTAAAAAATAATAATTTTGAGTGGCTATTTTAACTTATCTATATACATCGGACTAAATATTTTAAACAGCACTGTGAATAAAAATACAAACTTTGTTTTGATCTCAAATATATTTGCATTAATTCTGTCTACAAAAATTACAGAGACAAATCAGTTTCCACAAATAAATTTTGTGTTTTATTTTTCTTTTTTTTCTTTAATGAATATGTAAACATGGTTAAAAAGGTTTTTATTTTTTTATTATTGCAGTAGCTGTTAGGAGGAATAGAAGTATAAAAACAGAAAAAAAAAAAGAGTATGATTGTACCAATGCATGTATTTATTTACACAAGTATTTTACAAAATAAATGCCACCTCACATAGTTTGTATGTACTTCTTAAGGTTTTATTTCTACATTTCATTTATTTTATAGCTGTCGCTTTATTTTCTGTCTTAATGAAGTAAACAGTAGCATGTTCCAATATTTCAAAGTATAAAAAGGTAGGAGACCTTGTAGACAGTGCACAGATTCCAGGTCTAATGTGGCCTTGCAGCTTTTTAACGGTTCAGAAGTGTGGCAGCTGGAACCTATGAGTTGTACCTGACTGGTGACAGTCCTTGATACAGCACAGGAGGACACAGCAGGGATATGAGAAGCTCAGAAATCTGACTAAAACGTAGAAGACAGAGGAATCTCCTGAGCCATCTAGTCAAATGTCTTGCCAGTGCAGGTGGCTACATAACTTTCTTAACTTTAATACTTCTACTTTAAAAAAAATATTTGAGTTTGCTCCTAATATTCTTATTGGAATATATTCTACTACTTCAGACTTTCAATGGTTAGAAATCTACTAATTTTCAATATAAATTAAATTGTATCCATTTTAAACTCTGTTTTTCTTTTGCTTAAGTTTGTCCTTTAGCTTTGTATTTTGGGCTCACATCCTTTTTCTAACTTTTATCTGATATTGATTTCTGTGATATACCTTCAGAGAGCAGTCATACATTTTCTCAGTCTACAATTTGCTAAGCTCACTTGGTCTATTCAGTGAGTTAGAGTCTTCCCTTTTTTATTTACTGTAGTAGTCCTTCTGTAGATGTACTGTGAACTGATGTCAGGATGACAATCTTTGAACAAATTCTTACAAATTGTTACAGATGAAAAATATCCTAGGCTCTGTAAAATGGCATTAAAATCAGATGAAAATACCTTGCTTGATGCACTCTAGAGTCACAATTGCCTATTTCATGTCCACATTGGTGGTTCAAACTGACAATCTAACTAGCAAAGATACCCATCTTCTACTGTTCTTCATCTTGGGTGTGGAAAAATTTGTACTGTTAGTCCTCTCACTTATTTATATTAATCTTCATCCACTTCAGTGCCATCCCAGTAATACAACAGAATGCACACCCACACAAAACAAGTTCTGAATTCTAGACAAGGAAAGGATAAATTAATAAACTCCATGTTATGCAAATAATGGACAGACAAGATATAAACAAACATGTTTCATGAACATTATTCTCTACTATTCCACTCATTCCAGTCTCACTCTGTGGTAATAGTGTCTTTGTGGCATCAGGGCATTTCATGAACATACTATTCCTTTTTTTTTTTTTTTTTCACAATTAATAAAGTTCAGTAAAAACATAACATCAAATTCATGCTTAATTAACTACACCTTTCCTCTTCCTCCAGTCTGCTATTTCATTAGTAATGAGTCTCCTTTTGGTCAAGTTCTTCACCTTCTGACTTACATTAGGGAACATCTTCTTCACGGTCATTAAAAAAAGTTCAAAATTTTATCAAAAACATCTTTGCTAAAGATCTCTTTTCTACAAGATAGATATCATATCAAGAAAATACATTATTTTACATTGACTTGATGTCTTTGTAAACCTATCTTAGAATCATAGAATCATAGAATGGTTAGGGTTGGAAGGGACCTTCAAAGGTCATCTAGTCCAACCCCCCTGCAAGGAGCAGGGACATCCCCCACTAGATCAGGTCG
>JAAGAY010020974.1:0-84625 GCA_011801015.1 Ardeotis arabs
GGGGGGGGGGGGGGGGGAGGGGAGAAAAGCCTAATTATTAAGATTTTTTTTCATAATATTAAAATACAGACAGTTTCTAATTGTAGCTTCCCTTTAAGATGGGTACATACCTATCAATAGCTGGATTAGTTTCACCATGTGGCGGTAATGTCTCAGGACACTAGTATTTGTTCAGATGACAATTGCAACCAGGTCCTCATAGCTGACAGTCATCGCTATGGCCATTTTTGTATTTGACCTGCAAAATGCTTTTAATAGTAGCCCTTGCAAAATTATAGCTCTAGTTATAAAGGATTAGTGGGTTGTGCTCTGTCACATTTGCTTTAGGAAGAAAGTATCCATCTTGCTGAATGTCTGTGTTATGGAATAGGTAACAGAACTTTTGAAATTGGATATATAGTAAGCTGCACCATGAAGGGGAAAAGATGAAAAGGAAACAAATGGGAGAATTGATGAATTAACAGCACTTTTAATAGGACTCAGACATTAAATTGTGCCAACTTTGAAATCATATTTATTCTGTGCTGCTAGCCTCTGCATTTTTTCAGCTGTATCTCATAAGGTAAACGTTACCTTTATTGTCAATGTTTGTGGTCATGTGTTGTAATTTGCACATATGTCACTTCTGAGTTGCTTTTTAGGGCTGCTCCTGAGGCAAAGCTAGCCTGAAACATGCAACCTGTAACAAATAGTTTGCAGGGTGTGCTAAGTTTTCTGATCATCAAACAAGACCTCAAGATGTTGGTAAATTGTTTTAAGACGTCTTTATCTGAGAGCATACAGAGCTCTTTGTCGCCTTGCAGTGCTGCAGTCAGGGGCTTTCCAAGCAATCTTCCTCTCTGCAGAGATTTCCTTAGGGTTTCTTAGCTCTGCAGTGTGTTTCTGTGTCTGCTTTCCCAGCCTGAGTCATGGATTATGTTAAAAGCTATCAAGCATTGCAGTATTTGCATTTAATTTTAAAACAGATATTTGTGGAGAAGAGGTGATTTTTAATTGGGGGTGGGGGAGGAGGGAATGTGTGCATATTGGTGAGAGCCATTTTGAAGCTTGAATGCCTGGGACAGGAGCTGTAGAATTTTAAACACTTTGGATAGTTATTTTGTATGTGGATTCTGGAAGCAGACACACAGTTCAGAATGAATACCCTTATTAGTGCCTTCAGTTTTTATTTAGGCCTTTCTGAATATAATTACAATCATTTTAATTATGAATTAATAAATGTAATAGGAATAAAAATTATAATCTTACTGGTTTTGCTTCCAACTGCACTTACTGCAAATGCAAGCAGATGTATTGCAGAAGTTTTAAAATGGCAAAAGTGTGAAACTTCTGCATCAGTTTCTAAGGCCTTTAGTAGTAAAATGTATTTTAATGAGACTTGTATACGGTTCTGTTCTGAGATGTTGTTCTAAAGCAGGACAACATTTCACTCTAATTTCATATACAGCTTTGCCCCTTTTAAGTATCTGTTAAATGCCGGTACCACAGCAGGCTGCGGAACAGGGAGGAGACGGTGTTTGTGCTTCCACGCCCTCAGTACAACTACAGTGAGCGCAGTTAGTTCTCAGGTTTCATTAATAGCTCCGTTGTGTGCAGGGATACTAATTATTATAGTGGCAATAATATGAGAAGGATGAGATGTCACTTTGGCCACATGCCTTGGCAGACCTAGAAGAAGACAGTGTTGTGTTTCATATGTGTGTTTTAAAAACCCTGCAAAGATAAATGACTTGGGGCTTTTTGGAACAGAACTGCACTTAATCTACTCCAAGCAGAGGTATGAAAATCTAGGAACTTGTTAATGTTCTTGAAACATTTTTTCAGTTTTTAACTGCTGAGATAGTAAAATTAAATTTAAAATGTTTAGAGAAATCTGTGTAGTAACAACTAAGTGGTAAGAATGGGTAGAGAATAAATGGATTTTTTTTTTCTGTTAATGTGAAGTTTTATTATGGTTTATTTCTCCATATTATACTTACAGGTGTTTGAAAAGAGAAGCTACTGTATTTTCTAGTTTGTTTGAAGTGTTGCAGTTATTTACTGTGTCTTTATTTTTTTAGGTTACTATTAAAATCTTAAAGTGCAGATGAAGACTGGCTTGTGCGGAATCCTTCTGCTATCTTAGGCAGACAAAAGAGAATCCCGAACCAAGTGTTAGTATGAGGTATGTATTAGGATATTTGGCTTTATTCAGCGATTACTAAAATTAGGAGCCCTCTTCTTGTTCACATTTGAGATTTGATGTAGAATAATTCTGCTTCTACACTTCAACTAATACTTGCTTTCAGGTACTGTAATTCCTTGCATAATTCCTGTGACATGTTAACCTGTTTTTAAAGAACTTGAATATATGTACACAGCTTTTTGCAGACAGCTCAAAAACTGGCTCATGATGCGTCTTACATCCAGAACCATCGTGTCCCGTTAACAGTGACGCTGTGTCTGAGCTACTGGATGTAACTGATAGGTTGCACTCAGAATACAGTTTGTACCATCAACACTGTAGTTTCTGATTCCGAATGGTCCTTGGGATTAGCCAGTAGGCTAATTAATAATTTTAAACACTGATGGGATTTAACTGAGATGTGCACGTTCTGGTGATAAAGCAAGAGGAATGTGGGTTCATTCTCTTCTCCGTTCGTTTGGCCTACTGAACGTACTCTGAGTTGTCTCTATAGTTGTGTTAACAGTAAGTAGAGAGCTAGCTATATATAGAACAAGATATATTGAGCTATTTATTAATGACATGTGAAAGATGTCCCTGCCCACGGCAAGAGGGTTGGACTGCACGACCTTTAAAGGTCACTTCCAACCCAGACTATTCTGTGACTCTATAGTAGTAGTCTATATGATTTATTGCTCATTAGAGGGGTCCTTTTACGGTTTCCGAGTCAGCTAGTAAATTAAGTGTGGGAAGTAAGCAGTAAAACTTCAGAGAGTTGCATGGGAAGTATAAACAAGAAGGGGTCCTTAGTCTGTAACAAGCATGGGAAGGGCAACATGAGATAAATCTTTCTGCAGTCATACATCTCAAACTGTACTGTGAGTTATAACTCACACTGAAAAATTGCCTGCGTGGTCTTTGATTCCCTAGACTGAAATAGTTCAAATTTTCTACTCAAGACAGGCAGAATCCTATTATACTCTCCACAGAAGCTGTGTCTCCTTTTTTTCTACCTTTTACTCTCTACCTGCTATGCCTTGTTGCATCTTTCACTACTCCCAGTTACCTTCTTCTTGTTCTTGGTCTGGAAGTGGTTTCCAGGAGTAGCTGGTCCATCACCTTCCCAGGGCCTGTAGTTCCCTGGGTCCTCCTTCCTGCCCTGCTTGAAGATGGGAGTGACAGTTGCTTTCCTCCAGTCCTCACACCCCTGTCCCAGCTGCTGTGCCCTCTCCCTGATAGCGGCCTCGCAACAGTGGCAGCCGGCTCCCTCCCGTCAGGCCCAATGCACGTAACTTGTGTCCAGCTTAAGTCTTCCCTGTCCTGGACCTGTTACCCGTTTGATACTGAGGGGAGTGGGGGCAGGGCTGAGGACGTGGGAACACTTATGTGCTTTGTTTTGTGATTTTTGCCTTGCCCTTTACGAAGGAATTTCCTGTTATGTTGTAGTAAAATCACCGTCAAACTGCAATATAATCACACAGTAATGTGTAATATCCACCAGGCTATGGAAATATGCAGGCTACAAGCATTTACTCACAAAATCTAAAAAAGACAGTACAGTTAAAACTCTTCAGTAGCAGTAGTAACAGAAAAACCACTTGATTATTTTTCTCAAAGTTTGATTCAAGAGAGATTTGTCTGTCCAGCTGACGTTTTGTCTTGACGATGTAGCTGTTGGGAATTCAGCCGCCTTGCTTGCCCTTACGTATCAGGCTGCCCCTGTGCACAAGAGCCATTGGGGAGCCTTGATGTTTGGCAGGGTTCCCAGGCATCTCAGAATTTTTCTGTCCTCAACTTTCAGTTTCCTTCCTGTGAAGGGAAGAGCGGATGGCCAAGGTTCCTTGGCGATACACGTGTTTCTTTGACTGTCTAAATGACTCTTTGTCTCAGTGGAGTGATAAAATCCTTTCTTTCTCTTTGCCCACTGTTCTGTGTGCGCTTCAGATTGCAGCATGAACCTGGCTGACAAAGCCTAATGGCCTAATTAAATTGTGTTAAAAATTGAGGGAAGATAAAAATGTGAGTGGATTGCATTGTACTTGGGGTAGATTGTGCAATAGCAAACGGTGAAAAAGTTGCAAAAGACTGGGAGAGCCAGCCAAATCAGTCACATAAAAAAAAAAAGTTACACCTGGTCAGTTTGATCTTCCTTAACTTGTTGCTGAGCAGTATTTCGTGGAGGTGAGAGCTGGCCTTGGTGTGTCACTGCCTTCCCCTCTTCAGCTCTGAAATAAAGCTGCAGACAGTTCTGTTATACCAGAAAATGCACTGGGCTCCGATTTTGTGTGTAGTGAGGTCAAAATGTTCTGTCGGGCTGCCTGCTCCTGGGGTTCTTCAACAGTGGTAGAGGATTCCAGGTAACCTCTTGGAAGGGCTATGTGGGAACGCGTTAGCATTTCGCAGCTCTTTATCCAACTGTGTTTGCTGTTTGAGTACTTGCTCTACTTTGGTTACAAAAGCACATTTTCAGGGAAGCTAGCACTGAAGTCTCTCTTGTAACTCCTCAGCCTGGATCACGCTCACTTCCTGAAAATGTTTTCCATTGCATCAGGTTTTCATGAAAAGCACTGGTGGCTGTAAACCCTCAGAACTGAAGATGGCTTTCTGCTATACCATGATCACGTGCAACATGCTGCTCTTCAGGCTGGAATTACAAGGACCGTCAGGGGTGAGGATATAATCATGCTGCCACTCATTAGAGCACTTAACAGTGGTGGTGACTTTTGTGATGGAATGTTCCCTTTATGCTCGGTTGTCAGTCTCTTTTTGTATTACTTTTGTGCTTAACGTGCTTTTTTTCTCTGTTGTTCTCTGTGCTCTTGGGCACAAGAACAATGCTGTTATCAAATAAAACAGTAATTGAATCTGGGGAGAGGGATGAATTAATGACTCTCACGTAAGCTACATTCTTTCTACTTGTAGCCAGGTCTGCCCTGTGAGACCGGAGGGAATGCGGCCGTTTGAAATGATGGGAAGAGCAGCACAGAGGTGGTGTCCCCCACCCGCACCCCAGACTGGAAAAGACACGTCAGGAGAATCTGAATATGTCTGCTTGTGATGTGAGGAGACAAGTTATGGCTTTTGTGACGGTTACGCGCTCCAGCCTCCTGCAGAGGTGCTGGTAGCCAGTGTGAACCGACGTCGAGTGTTCAATAGTAAAGCTGATGTTGGCCGACTCTGATGCGTAACTGAGGCCTTGGCCCCCTTTTTATCTCGACTGTACCAGAAGCAGATTGTCTTTCCTGATCTCCAGTACCAGTGCTGGGAAATGGTGTTGCTAATAGGATTGACGTTTGTACATGCTACAACAGGAGTCAGCGTAAGTGTTATATTAAAAGGCTGCTCCTTGGTTAAATGAGTTTGTTACAAAAGTTAGGAAAGTGGGGGCTTTTATATGGAAAGAAAAAACAGTGGTGGGGATTGTGCTGAACTTGCAGTAGAGTTTAAAAGAGAACAGAAGTATCAGTTACCTAGAGAAGAGTGTACGAGCCAGCAACAGCTGAAAAGGACGGGAAGGAAAGTAAGGTTTCACTGTCTGTGCAGTAAATTTGAGCACGGTGGAGCAGGGGCGAGGGAAGCAATCCTTCCTTTCTGTTCAGCACTTCTGAAACTGCAGCTGCAGCACTGTGACCAGTTCTGGGCTCCTGAAGACAAGACAGGTATGGGAACAAGTCCAGTGGAGGCCACCAAGAGGATCAGGGGGTTAGAGCACAGGAGCCGTGGGGGTGGATGGCAGGGTTGGTTCAGTCTGGAAAGCTTACTTCAGCTGTGTAATGGGAGGGGGTAGAGACGATGGCGCCGGGCCAGGCTTAGCAGTGCACAGTAAGGAGGAAGTCGTCTGTAACTTTCAGTGTATGTTAATGCTGCATCTTACCGCTAATAAAAGGAGCACAAGTCAGACCTGTGTTGCTGTACTTAATTGGACTCCCCACAGTGGAACCCCTGGGAGTTACTGGTAACCCTTCTGCTTCAGGAAGGGTGGATGCAGGGGACCCAGTCTGAGGGGTTTGTGTGGGGCGGTGTCCACTTGTGCTTTAGGGATCATCATCCTACTGGTCACACAACTATCAGCAGCAACTATCAACTATCTGTCAGCAGAGCTGACAGATCAGGAACGCAAGGGAAACTACAAATGCTCACACAGCTCCTGTGCAAACTTTTCCAGATGGGTTGTCAAAACCAGCTTGGTGAAGCCTTTTTAAAAACAAACTAAACACCCCACAAGCAAGCACAGCCTTTGCAGGCTGGGGCTCAGGCTGCTAGTGTTTAGGGCAGGGATAGGGCTTTTCCCTCACAATAGCCATGACCTGTGGTAGAGTCACCCACCAACGTTCAGGGTCTGTGAAAGAAGCCAGGAACACAAGCACTGCTGATGGTGCAGCAGTGAAAGAACAATTTATTGCCATGGCAGTTTATAGTAACTGCAGCTGCTCAGCCTTGCTGATGGAGAAGTGGAGCAAGTACTTGAAAGGTATTTCTCCATGTGCCTAAAGGTGTTTTTATTGTAGCTACTTTCTATCTCCCAAAACCTTTTTTCTTAGCAACTGGATAAAAACCATTGAGTAAAATCAGACAAAAACCAGCTTCAAACGTATTTTCATACACCTTTTATGCATCTTCAGTAGGGATTATGAATTTATATTGCCAACTAAAAGAGAAAAATCTCTCCCTCAATAAAAGCATCATGAACCCGAACTTTATTCTCATGTTGTATAAAATTCCTTCCTTGCTCCCAAATGCCTCAAAGAAAAACAATAATAACAAAAAAAAAACAAAACCAAACCCCCACACTCAGCAGCCTTGGCCAAACTACTTGCTCTGTCAACTCCTGTTGCATTACTAGACGTTTTTAGGTTAGACTGCACAACAGTTTCTAAACAGCATCTGCATTATATATGGACATTTGTTCACAAACCTGCTGTCCCAGCCTCCAACAGCTCCACCATTTCCCGCTGACGTGCTGTACAGAGCTTGTCTCACACGCTCTGTACCATTGCGGGTACAACGCAGGAGTAACTGAGGAAGG
This sequence comes from Ardeotis arabs, assembly GCA_011801015.1. NCBI lineage: Eukaryota > Metazoa > Chordata > Aves > Otidiformes > Otididae > Ardeotis > Ardeotis arabs. The sequence continues at coordinate 7,191 of JAAGAY010020974.1, forward strand.
GGCAGCCACGTACATGAAACCCAGCGCTCATCGTAACAGAACACAAATGGACCCTTTCCTTACTGATCTTCTACGGCTATGCACAGTGACTAAAGTGAAACACAGCTACACAACGTCCCAAGTGCTCAATTCTCAGGCAGTGCTCTTCATGCAGTTCAGGGGTTCACACTTAGCAAAATGAGGTATTTAGTGTATTTAGAGAGGTGGAGGTAATAAATCTGTTCCAACCCCAGCCTTGTTAACAGCTCACCCATACTGTTTGCAAAAAGACAGCGATTATTCTAAATTGAAACAGAAATGAGTTTTTGTACGTTATGTTGCTGTTCTAGTTTTATATAGCTTAATGTGACATTCTGCAGAATTGAAATAATGTGCTCTGTTACTCATTTGGCATCTCTGAAATATTAAAGTTTTAAACTTTCAAGAACCAAAAATTAAAACCTGGTTACTTGAACTTTGTATTAAAAAGTCAGAGTTCTAAAAGGATACTTAATACATCTGCACCATCTTGATGGTCAGCACTCAAATACAGAACAGTTTTGCTAGTAAGATGAGAGGCACATAGCGGCATGTAAACTACACCTGGCAACCAGAACAGCAAAGGCACAATCTGGATTTTTTTTTTTCTTTTCTTTTTTTTTTTTTTTTTTTTTTTTTTTTTTTTTTTTTTTTTTTTTTTTTTTTTTTTTTTTACTTTTCAAGATGTTAATTTACAAAGAAAAATATTCTATACTTCATGCAGAAGTATTACATTTGTATTTTATAGCACAGGACCATTACAGAACTGCTGTCATCTGATAAAATAGGACACTTACTTAAATTATTAAAAAAAAAAAAAAAAAAAGATAGCAGCTCTTCGCACTGAGGAACTGAATTCAAGAGCAATATACGTTCTCATCTGTCAGGCTGAGAACATCTGAAATCCTCTACGGCTCTTCTTGTCTACAAAAAGCATTGCCTGTATCTTTTAAGGTAGTTACAAGTTTTGTGGTTTGCTATTTTCAGCTTGTATTTGTTTTCCCATTCGTCACTTGACTAAGAACTCAAGATGCTTCTCTAACACAAAAGTAGTTTTAAAACAAGGATGTAACTGGGAATCTGGTTGTGATCCTCCACGTTGAGCCTATTCAGATGTCTCTGTTCATACCTGCAGGCCTAACTGTGTTTGTTCAAAGGGAATCGCTCTAAGCACAACTGCTTCTCATCAGGAGACAAGAGCAGGAAAGGTTTCAAACCAGAACACAGCCCTCAGCCGCTCCAACTTAAATGTAATGCAGTGACTTCAAAGTGTAATTTCTGCCCACGGCTCGAAGAATATGACAGTTCTGCATTTTACATAGAAACATTACAGTTAGAGTTAAGTAGAAAATTTTAGTTTACAAATGGAAAAGATCTTTCTATTAAAAAAGACATTTCACGTAGTTACTTTAAATAGTTCTTATATGCACCATTCCACATTGTGGAAAAGCTGAAATATGCAGTCTGGACTCCACAAGTTAAAGAAAACCAGAATTATATGTATTGGCACAAATACTTACATCTACATCTGTACAAAGTAAAAAAATGCTGACAGCCCAGTCCCACCAGTGAGCCTATCAAACTGCTCTCCAACACACACTGTCCTGTGACTGCCAGCGAGTGACAGTGAGATGGGACCTCAGTCTTAAGAGCGTGGTGCCAAAAAGTTCCAAACTGCTTTGTCAGTCTCTCAACAGAGGAATCAGAAGTACAGCCAGAAAAGTATCAATCAGTCCACTCAACAATGCTCGCAGCGCGAGGTCACTGCAACTGCACTCGGTATGCGCCTATCAGCAGCTTCACCTGTAAAAGCAAACAAAGGTTTCATACAAAGACTGTTCACGTGCAACTCCTGTGTTAAACACTTCTAATGTAAGAAAAGCATGAGGAAAGGCACAGAGTTGCTAGTGACTAAGAAAAAAAAAGGAAGTTACAATCTGTGTTTAATAAAATCAGTTTGTGCTTGTAGAAGCACTCAAGTAGAACACTACTGCGTCAGGTGGTGTTCAAACAAGCCAGCCCCAAATCTGAACTAGACACGCACATACACTTTCATCTGAATACGAGTTCAATTTTTTCCCTTAAATAAAAAGAAAAAAAAAAAAAGTACAATAAAACATTTAAGAGGTAAATTTTAAATCTGAAGATCTAGAGAATTTACTGGTCCATATTCCAGGGATAAAAACGAATGTGGCCAGAAAAGAATCTGTTACTGGTTTTACAACATGTAGGGGGACTACTGCCCACACCACCTGGAAAACACAACCGACTGCACAGGCTATTTAAAAGCAGACTGCGGAGCCTAGTAAATATTTCCAAGTTCTCCTGAACACACAAGCAAACACATCTGTATGCAAAATAAAACTGACACCCCACGTATCTGTTATTCAGTTCACAAAATGGATGGGGAAAAATGTTGAGCTGTAACATCACTTTATCCTGGTGCGTGAGTTATTCTGCCTGCAGCATAAGAACATTTAATTATGACAGAACTGACACCCTTGGCCATGCTCCTAAGTTCTGGCAATGTCACAGGATGGAACTGTAACTGATGGGAACTGGGAGGAGGAGACAGTGGGAAGTCCTTAGTTTTACATCTGCAACATACAACTAGGAAGCATTTAGACTACGGAAGAATTATTGCACAACAAATTAATATACAGATTTAATTTTGAGAGCATTTCGTACCTTGGCAGTAGGAGCTTCTGCCAACCGTATAAAAAGCTTGTTAAGGCCTGCAGTAGGGCTGAAGGAATAAATAAAGTGACTATCCTGAAAGGAAAAAGAAAATGGACACAGTTAATGGCAGGATATGGCTGGAAGCGCTATGCGAGCGGAGTAACAGAACACAACATTTTAACTGGAAAGAAAGTTGTGCATGCTGCAAAGAACCTTTGGTGCAACCACAGAGAAAACAAGAGGACTTCAAAAAGTTTGCATAGTGATGCATTTAATAGATTTTTTAAAACAATTAAAAATAGGAATTAATAATTACAAATATGAGGTAGGTGGTTAAGGCAAAGTAGTTATGTTTAAGAACTTACTTGGGTCAAAAATTTGAGAGGCTATATGAACTTGAGAAGTGAAACAGTTTCAAATTCAGAATCCTCATCTGCCTGCTCAAACCCTCAGTTCTGACGTCACAGAATCACAGAAGGGTTGAGGTTGGAGTGGACCTCTGGAGGTCATCTGGTCCAACCAGGCACCGTCTGGTGCGCAAGCAGGGCCGCCTAGAAGCGAGCTGTCCAGCACTACGTCACTGCCTTTTGAGGCATACGTTTTTAGGGAGTCTCGTATATGCAAGGTTTGTAGTTCCCTCCATATACGAAGAGAGTTACGTTTCATTAAAAAAAAGAAAAAACCCAAAACAAAAAACCAAGCCTATCATGATAAAAAACTACTTCATCACAATACTCAAAACCCAAATCAAGGCCCTAAGATTTCCCAGACTTTATAAAGCAGTTTTGCAGTCAATGAGTTATATGAAAAGATTTACCAAAAATACAGGGAGCTGGAATTTGTCGTTTAAAACCACAGCTTGTACACTGCATGGTCCGCAGAGCCGAGCAACGACGTCTTTACCAAAGAAATTTGCATGGAAAACAAAGAGAAGAATTCCAGATCCTGAAAAGGAAGGCAATTCAGTCACATGAATTTGAAATGAGATGTTATTCAGAACAACTGCATACACTGAAAGTTTGAAGTCAGTTAGGTACAAACATATATACAAATATGAATATTATATAGTACCTATTAAACACCAATGGAGTACCAAAGCAACATGCAGAATTCCAATAAGCAACAGTCTTCAATACCCACAAATGCCTCATTTTCATACATAAACTTTTATATAAGGTTTCTTAATTCTACAAAGGATACCTATAATGAAGAACTGGAAGATTATTTACATTACAACTCCTAACAACCTGAAAACCGGGGAGGTACAATCACTTTCCATCCTAGCTGCAGTAGTATTTCAGTCACATTAATGTATTATATCAAGGAAAATCAGTATCAGTAGGTATCTTCCCGATGATACACTCAAAGGTGAATAAAAATGATTCAGCTAAGCCCAGCATCAGAGACTGGTATCTGGCTTCCTGAAAGAATGAAGAAACATTCTCAAGGAGTCTGAAGAATTTGATTCCCAGCTTTTTCAAAGGGTCTATGGGCAAAACAGAGTTGACTGATGCTGGCTTTTTTTTTTATAGTATTTCAAGACTGCATTTGTATCATAGTGCTGTGACTCTACTCCCAAGACTCCAGTGCAGTAGGTACTGTTTACAAAACACTATGAGAGTTTCAAAGTATATACTTTGATTAAGATTTTTTTCAAAATTATTAATTCTAAGGTAAATCACTCCTTTCCTGTAATACCTGTCGCTTAGTTAACATAACCCTCACAAAGCTAACTAACCCACAAACAGAAGCAAGCAGCTGTTTATGTGACAATAAAAAAAACTCTTAAAGAGATAGACACAAACCCCACCCACACTGCATCAAAACATCGCTGCTCTCCCTACACCCCATAATCAGAGCATCCTTAATGTAAGGTACTGCAATATAATAGTCATACAAAAATAATTTTGCAGAGCAGATACTTCTAAGACATACTTACATTTCTTAACACACCATTCTATTCCCCCCCGCCCTTTACAAAAAAACCCACCACAAGAACAACCCCCTTACCTTCTGGCACATTTTGTGGGGGTTTATAGTTAAAATCCGTAGAAAAGTCTGGCCCTTCACAGAGACGGTGACACGCAATTGGAAAGACTGGCTCCAGCAAAGCAAGACGAGCTTCAAAGTAATCCCTGATGGTATCTTCTGCTACTCTTGAGAGCCTAAAAGACCAAGCAAGTGAGGCCCGTATTTCACAGAGTAAAATTACTTTACCAGACAGACTTCATGACAGCTGACACAAAAAAGGATTCCAGATGACTCTTTTGGATTCTCGATTTACAGGACCGAATGCCTTCATCACTTCATCATCATTTATGCATAGATGAACCCCACGTCCCAATACTTTGTCAATAAAACATTTTATCAGTGATCTGTTCATGAAATTCATCTATCAGGTCCACAAAACCAAAAAGCTGAGACAGAAGTACTGCAGGAGATTAAAAAAAAATTCCAACTAGCCGTACATTCTGAAGGCTCTTTATGTAGAAAGATGTCCCCGAAACATCAATAGGTACCTAGTGGGTAAACAGACAACCACTTCCCCAGCGTGGCTGATTTATCAGCCTCACTGCAAAATCAGTAAGTTATTGTGCAGTTTTACTGGCAATACTACTGGAAAAAATGCAGTTGCCAATTAACTCTACTAAAATGCACTACCAAATTGGAGAGTTCTGCTTGTTTTTTGGGTTGGGAGAGGTTTAATCTAAGCGAGGAGCCTATCCTTCAAAAGAGAGACCACATTAACCAAAAGTTATTTGGCAGTTTTACAAGCACGTTACTAAGTAGTCCTCTTCAGAAAGCTTTTTTGACACAAATGAGTTTTAAACACTTTTGCAAGGCAAAGGTCCTGACTCTCTCAGCTTTATAGCTTTTTGAGCTATTACTCAGCGCACACTTCCCCTCCACACTACCCGAGATTACCATCTGCAGAATCTAAAACTTAAGTGTTTGATTGGAAAGACACCACAAGAATTGCCGTACCAAAGCATGCCTGGAAGCCCAGCTAGCCTGGTTTCCAGATGCTAGACAAACCCAGATTAAATATGGGAAATTAAACAGCTATCTTTTTTTGGTACACCGTCCTAGTTTCCAGCAATCTGATTTAGAAGCATCCAAAACTAGAGACTGCAGCCAAATCGTACCTCTCCTCAGATCTACTCAAATCCCTTTTAAAATCCCATGCATTTGCGATCACAGCGTTCTGCAACGAGATCCATAATTCAGTTTTTCTGTGCAAAGATATTCCTCCTTTTCAAACCCATCACTAAATCATTTAACAGGATGGCCTGTAGAATCTGCCTTTTACTCTGTCCCAAGGTGACGTGTATCCCTCGGTCTGTCCTCACAGAAGCTGTTCCGTATCTCTGATCATCTTTACTTTTCCTTTTTGCTTCACCTGTTTTTTAAAACAATGTAACTGGAATGGCCTGTGCTATTTAAGGCATTCGGACACCATGGATTCGTGTTTTATTTTCAGCTCCACTACTATTACATTATCTTCCTTTTTGACTGACAGAGGTACTGAAATGGTATTTTCATGTAGGGAGCCCAGAAGATTCCGCAACTGGCAAGAGCTGCGTCACTCCCTCTACAATTCACATTACTACAGTGATATGCCATGGACTTCTCTTTGCACTTATCAGTATTTAATGTCAAATTTCACTGGCAAAAATTACACTTTTGAGATCTTCCCAACCCCATTATTCAGATTAGCCAAAACTGAAGGTGGCAGATTTTAAATACGAAACAAAGTGGAAAAAGTCAAACAGTGAATGAGGGACAAAGTTTCAATACACTGAACAGCAGGTACCAGATTGCTTTTATCTCCATGCTACTGTTGCCTTCAAAACCGTAACTCACAAGTCACGATTTCCTTCCCTGGGAAAGAATCGGCATACTCCATTTACCCCCTTCGACTGCCCCTGCTCACTTTAACAAGTTTCCTATGTTTGAAAAGTTACTATTTACATTCAACTATCCAGTGCTTATACACTTTTTAGTTTTTCCCACTGCTGTATTTCTAGTTTAAAAAAAAAAACAACCCAACAACTTTCACTTCCAGCAATTCCCTTTTCTGCTTTTCCACCTTTTTACTCAGGGTTTAAGCAAGTGTCTGCAATTCTGTTAGCTCACATCATTTTCGTTTCTCGTGATCTATTAGTTAGCTTTCTGTCCAAATCAGATCTGTTTTCTTCCCAAAATCTCCTCTTCCTGTGATTTAAACCAAAATTATGACACACATAGTATTGCAAACTTCACCAGAACAAACTTCAAAGTACAGTTTACTCACGTTTCCAAATGACTCTTGAGCTGCTCATACACCAGTACGTTATTACATTGTTTAGCAAAATGCAGCGCACTGTTCTGATGGTTTGACAAAATGTTACAGTCTGCTCCGCTTTCAATCATAAGCCGCACTATATCCGAATTCCCTCTTTTACAAGCCTGTGCAGAAAGTGAGAAGATGGAAGGATGGACAACAACGACAAATTCACCGTTAGAACAGAACATAACACTGAAGTAAGCAGAAGTGCAGAAATGAATTATAATCCAAAATCAGTTACAATTCAGAAAACAAGTTTAGTTATTTGCTCTGCACACGCTAACACAACTCAAAACTCAGGATCACATTCCAAATATTTTGTCTCTACCCAGGCAACGCTACACACCTGATCCCACAGAAGTAGCAACACTCAAGATTACCAAGTGGATTTAATTATGGGGGGAAAAAAACCTTAAAAAAATAAAATAAAACAAACCCCCAAAGTTCTGTGAAAACATCTAATCTGCTGGAGTTCTGTAAACTTTCTTGCAATTGTTTACCTGAATAAATGGGTTTCTGCAGAAGTATTCGGAATAACTAAAGTAACACTTACAAGTGTCTTGTTTCTAGGAAACTCAATTCAAATGGTAATTCAAGTGCACAACAAATTAACAGAATTTGCCCCACACTGTATTTAGCTGTGTTAGACACTCACTATTATCAACTGCCTAAGTGTCCAAGGCTGTTCAAAGTTACTTACAGCAAGAATTTCACAGATGAGGCTCTGAGCAACCTGATCTAGTCAGGGATGTCCCTGCTCCTCGCAGGGGGGTTGGACTAGATGACTTTTGAAGGTCCCTTCCAACTCAAACTGTTCTATGATTCTATGTCAACCAAAGACTTGACAAAAGTACAGGAAAGTCTAAAGAAAGCTTTACTTTGAAGAATGCAAACATGTGCTCTTGGTTGCTTGTTTTCACTCACACAAATTAGGGAAAGACATGAGAAAAAATTCTATCTTCATGAGGCCTTTCAGAAGTTAACTTCTGAAATTTGTCTAAGCTCTGAACTTTCATCTGTGCTTTCAGTCCATAATGTTCCATAAACAAACTCACCTGTGGCCTCCAAACAAAAAAAAAAACCAACAAAAAAAAAAAAAAATCACATACCACCTCAGAGAAAGGAATTAAGTGCCAAGACTTTTTTTTTTCCCCTATCCTAAGGGTTTTTTGCTCCCTTTCCTCAGGGATCAGGGTTAAATAAGAGTGACTTGATAAACACATTTATATGTTTATCTATACATGGCAAAACTTGTTCCAGTAAGTTACTAGAAACGAAGACCCTGTTCTTTCCATCTGCACAGCAAAACAAATATCCAGAGTAAGTCACTGCAGGCTGCCAGTTAGAAAGTATGTACAGCTGTGTATCAAATACTAATAAAACCTTTAAAAACAATGAAGGTCAAAACTGAGGTTCATGGAGGTGGCCAAATCACGAAAAGATTTTGGATTAAGTGTCTGAGGAAACCACAAGTGTGTTATCACTTTCTTCACAGAAAAATGTGAGTTCCCCACACTTGTTAAGCCTTGCGGAGGACAGAAGAGAAACAATACCACATTGTCTTGGGCAGAAAAGGTTTTGTAACCTCTTCTGCAAATGAAGTGCCTTAAACATCCTACATATAAATACAGCAAGTTTATCAGGAAGGAGAACTTTGGTGAAATTATTTAATATAAACAAAAAAATATTAAGAGGAGCACAGACTGTTTTAAGGGTCTTTGAGTTTTCCCATTACAAAAAAAATAAAAAAAAAAAAAAATTTAAAAATTTCCTTTGTGATGGGGAGTGTAAAGATGCAGAACAGGCAATGGGAAGGAGACTGCAAACTGGTTATTTTATTTCTGGCCTGCAATGAAACGACAAGTCAATCACAGCAACATCCAATGGAAAGACGTCTCCTCTCTGGAATTTTTTCTCCTCCTGCTGAAAACCAGATCATGTTTTAAGAATACACCTGCGTTTCTTGAGCCAAGCAATGGAAGAGGATGATGAGCCACATTTAGCCCTGTACGCTGATGGCATCTGCATTTATTGTTTAGATACAACAGTACATTTAAAATAATTGACTAAAACATTGCATAGAATAACTAAGAGCAGCATTTGCATTTCAAATATAGTATATGTTCCCTAAATCAACTCTACAAATACACTTTTATGTTTTATTAGTTTGTCAGAAGTATTCACTACTAAACCGTATCAGGACAGACATTAGATTTACCTTCATTAAAGCAGTTTCACCACTGCTCTGCTGCATGTTCACATATGCCCCAGCTTCCAGAAGAATAGCTACTGTTGTCAGAAAATTCTGGAAAAACACAAAACCACAAGACAAGTAAGTAGAAAATATTCTGGTTTTGTTTCAGAATATAAAATGACATTTATTTAAAACCTATCAGTAAAATCCAAAGCATGAGGCATGACATAATTAACATTGTTTGCTCCCATGGCTAAAAGTGCGATTTAGACTTGGGCAAGTAGATAACTATGAGTATTTACAATTCTTATTTTTTCCTAAATCTTGCAATAGTGAACACCACAGGAAGAAAACAGTATGTTTCCATTAATCACTAAAGTGCCGTCAAGCTCCCTTTTGGCCTTGTATCTACTGGACATGGGAAAACACATGGACCAACTTGGACAGAAGAGCACCCCCATGAAACATCCTCTAACTTACTCGTCTAGTTGATCTTAGTTTGAGAAGAGCTTGTCACTGTCTCCACCTCTCAATTCTCAAACAGTAAACCCTGCTTAATCAGAGATCTGCTCTCAAAGTCTCCCAAGTTTGGATCCTGTGTACCCAGAGATCACAACAAGCAATTCTAACACAAGAACCTCAGCCCCCGTGACAGACAAATTCAGAGATATCATCTGCCTACGCTTTCCCTCTAGGTAGACCAATGATAGTCTCTACTCAGGGTAGGGTTTCTGGTCAGAATTTATTTACACTACAGTAACCACAGCTGCTGAAATTATGTAGTTAAGGTCACCCTGCTACACCCTGCTGACTACTTTTTAGGCATCATGCAAGGGAAAAATATTATCTGCCACTTTAAAATGGAAGTAAAAGAGCCAAGAACCACAAATACAATAAACAACAACCAAGCCAACCTTTTCAGCTGCGTGTATCAATGCAGTTGTTCCATTTTTCTGTCTACCATTAACTTTAGCTCCTTTCCTGATTAGGACCCGAAGAAGGTCATCGTGCCCACCAGCAGCAGCAAGCATTACTAGGGTCATTCCACTTGAGTCCTGCAACAAAAATCATTGCCATTAAAAAAAAAAAAAAAAAAAAACCAACACAAATCTAATACTTCAAGATAAATCAAAGCCAGAAGACAGGAACTGCAAGCGCGTCAACAAATTTCACAAAGACTCCCCTCCCTGGCAGAAGAATTCACACATACATGGCTGCCAGATACTGACAAATGATCACCTCCCACTTCTCTTGCCCACAGGCCTCACACTCTGAGCTCTATAATCTGCAAAACCTGTAAAATTCTGAGGACCAGAACAAAAAGGAGGAAAAACAGAATGAGCCAAGAAGAAAGGCAGCAAGGTATTTGAGGGTGGGGAAGACACAAGACAGTAGAAAAAGAAATCAGAAGCCACCGGAAGAAAAACTCAGTGACTTAAGTCAGCTGCTACCACAATGCTGCTTTGGGATTTTATGAAGAGTACAAGGATGAAGAGACTTCTGTCAGTGGCCAGTGTCCTCACTCATTCTTGCATTTTCCACCGTACTCTACAATTCAAAGAACACATGCCTGCCTCAGTAGTTCGTTTGACAGCTTTTCTACTACACTACAGAAGTCTTAACATAATGTATACTTCTCAAAATGCTACATAATACAGCTACACAAAATCGCCAGTGAAAATACTGTATCAGAGATTTTAATCCCCAAAAATGGAGCTACAGTACTATTTAACAGGAAAATAGATCCTTGAAAGAAAAAACACTAAAAACACAGCTGATGAAGAACTGGCAGAAAATTAATTATTCATGGAGGGAAGTGGCCCCAGTGAAACAGAACATTAAGTTTTTTGGGTGTTAGTTGTTTTTTTTTTTTCCTCCGTGTATATGTGTTTTACATAGTCTAGCCACTTGACCTCATGGGTGTCATCATTCCTTATACCATGTAAAGTTCCAAATTTAATATTTGTGGTGTAACTGCCACAAAGAGTCACTCGCCAAGGCAATCAGCTCCAGTGCAGGAACGCTGGGGGACTGCAGCACGCAGGGGAGTCTCCTGAGCTGGGGAAATCCTAAGAGAGTGCAGAGACCCGCCAGGAGCCAGCAGCTCTGACGAGGCATAGGTGGCAGCCACCCCCTACCCCCACAAGAGGCAGCCCGAGAGAGTGCTGGCAACCAGGATGGGCAAACGGGGCACGATGCGGCAGTCTGTGCAGGAGGGCACCTCTTCAAAGGGGGTGCATTCCGCGGGGCGACTGGGAGACTTCAAGTACGCATAACCCTGCAACTGAGCGCTGCTCTCCAACCATCAGCACAGGTCAAGGGCACTCATCCTACCTGACCCTCCAGGCAGAATGGTCCGAGAGAAAAGGCTGCAGCTCCGGCTGGATGGGGGGTCCCTTCCAGCGGTGGCCGATGCCTCCACGCAGATGGAGCTGCTGAAGGGAGAGGCAGACCTTAGACTGCCTGGAGCTTTCTCCTAGGGCAGGGACAGGAGGCAGCCCTGCCTGCAGAAGGTGTGCCCCGGCGGAGGAGCTCCTTCAGCAGGCCACTGAGCTGCTGGCAGTGGTTAAAAGGCAGTGGAGCACCAGGGAGGCTGAGGAGTTAGACAGCTGGTTCCAAGTGCAGTCTGCAGTGCACCCACAGCCCCTGGCCAGTCAAAAACTCCCCCACTGGCACACACAGAAGCCGGGGAGTGGGCAATGATGCAGAAGAATGGAGGCTTGCAACAGGAAGGATCAGCAGAAGGAAGAGACTTCCCCTGAAGCCTGAGGTGCCCTTGCAGAACCGCTTCACTGCTCTGCAGACTGAAGAGGAAAGAGCTGTCACATCAGGAGAGACACTGGAGCTGAGTAAGGCAGCCCAACCTGCTCCCCATGTAACGACCAGCACAACTAAGGAAAGGCAATGGGTGATAGCATTGGGTGACTCTTCCGAGAGGTATGGAGGCACCCATTTGCTGACCTGATACTCTAGAGAGGTGTGCTGCTTACCAGTGGCTCATATTAGTGATGTCACCGAGAGACTACCAAGCCTCGTACAGCCCATTGACTGCTACCGAAGGTCAAACGAAGTATATCCCCCCTGATAAGCAAGACTGGTGAACTGGTAACAATGGATGAGGAGAAGGCTGAGGTACTCAACAGGTTTTGGGTTTTTTTTTTCTGCCTCAGTCTTCCCTGGTAACCCCTCTTCCCTCAAGTGGATGGACCACAAGACAGGGACTGGGGGAGCAAAGTCCCCCCCAGTGCAAGAGAATCATAGAATCATAGAATGGTTAGGGTTGGAAGGGACCTTCAAAGGTCATCTAGTCCAACCCCCCTGCAAGGAGCAGGGACATCCCCCACTAGATCAGGTCGCTCAGAGCCCCATCCAGCCTGGCCTTGGAAGAAGATCAGGTTCGTGACCACCTGAGGACCTGAACATACATAAGTCTATGGGACCTGACGAAATGCATCCCAAAGTCCTGAGGGAATTGGCTGATGCAGCTGGCAAGCCACTCTCTATGACATTTGACAAGTCATGGCAGTCAGGTGAAGTCTTTGGTGACTGCAAAAAGGAAACATTGCAACCATTTTTAAAAAGGGTAGAAAGGAGGACTCTGAGAACTATTGACCTGTCAGCCTCACCTCTGTGGCTGGGAAGATCTTGGAACGGGAGATGGAGAAGGCTGAGGTACTTTAATGACTTTTTTGCCTCAGTCTTCACCAGCGAGGGCTTTAGCCACATCATCCAAGTCATAGAAGGCAAAGGCAGGGACTGGGAAAATGAAGAACTGCCCACTGTGGGAGAAGAGCAGGTTTGAGACCATCTAAGGAACCTGAAGGTGCACAAGCTCATGGGACCTGATGAGATATATCTGCAGGTGCTGAGGGAACTGGTGGATGAAGTTGCCAAGCCACTGTCCATCATATCTGAGAAGCTGTGGCAGTTCGGTGAGGTTCCTGATGACTGGAAAAGGGGAAACATAACCCCCATTTTTAAAACGGGAAACAAGGAAGACCTGGGGAACTGTAGGCCAGTATCACCTCTGTGCTTGGCAAGATCACAGAGGAGATTCTCCTGGAAACTATGCTAAGGCACATGGAAAATAAGGAGGCAATTGGTGACAGCCAGCATTTGCTCTTCACTAAGGGCAAACTGTGCTTGACAAATTCAGTGGCCTTCTACGACAGCGTTAGAGCATCAGTGGATAAGGGATGAACAACTGACATCATCTACCTGGAGTTGTGCAAAGCATCGGACACTGTCCCACACAACATCCTTCTCTCTAAAGTAGAGACATACGCATTTGACAGACAGACCACTCAGCAGCTAAGGAACTGGCTGGATGGTCGCACTGAAAGGGCTGCAATCAGTGGCTTGATGTCCAAGTGGAGACCAGAGACGAGTGGCATTCCTCAGGGGTCCATATTGGGACGGGCCCTATTTAACATCTTTGTCAATGACACAGACAGTGGGATAGAGTGCACCCTCAGCAAGTTCACCAATGACACCAAGCTGTGTGGTGCGGTTGACACACTGGAGGGAAGGGATGTCATCCAGAGGGACCTGGACAGGCTGGAGAGGTGGGCCCGTGCCAACCTTAAGAAGTTCAACAAGGTCAAGTGCAAGGTCCTGCGCATGGGTCAGGGCAATCCCAGGCACAAATACAGGCTGGGCGGAGAACGGGTTGAGAGCAGCCCTGAGGAGAAGGACTTGGGGATACTGGTAGATGAAAAACTGGACATCAGCCAGCAATGTGCCCTTGCAGCCCAGAAAGCAAACCGTATCCTGGGCTGCATCAAAAAAAGTATGGCCAGCAGGTCGAGGGAGGGAACGCAGTGATAGGACAAAGGGTGATGGTTTTAAACTGAAAGAGGGTAGATTTAGATTAGGTATCTTTAGTATCCCTTCCAACCCAAACCTTTCTATGATTCTACTCTATGATGCAGTTAAATCCAGTGGGCAAACCTGCTGCAAATCCAGCTACTGTGACGCTTCTATCGAGCTTCATTTTTTCTTTGGAAGAAACGGAGAGCAAATATTGAAGCCTCAAATTCTGTACTTCCTTTTCTTACCTTGTGCTTTTTTTTTTTTTTTCAGACAGAATTGTGCTACTAGCAAGACAGGAAAACTTTTCAAACAATCAAAACTCTTCCCTCCTGCCCCACCCCCCCAGTGCTTCTATTGCAGAAAAATTACCTCTTGATCTAGATTATATTCCTCGTTTGAAGAAAGTGCCATCTTCACTGTCATATAATCTCCACTTTTAACAGCATCCCTCAGGAGAGCTAGAAAATAAATTCAGTGTAGTTATAGGATATTTCACTTTGAAATGCCAGCTAAGAAATGCCCCTTCCTCCCAGCAACTACTCACTACTTGATATCGGTTCTGCTGACACATGGTTCTCATCTTCTCCATCAAGATGCTTCTGAAAGTCTTCTAGTGTCAGCCATTCTAATTGCATGTCCATACCCAAACTCAAGACTTGTTGCTTGCCATCTATCAGGTATTTGGTTTTATGGAAGAAAAAAAAAAGGCAAATTAAATCATAAGTAATGTATAAATTCCCAAATCATTCATTGCTTGCCATTGCTTCAACGATCAGCATCTTAATATAGTACTACTATCGATTCAAGTATGAACCTGCAAGTCAGCGTGGAATTGTTCCAAACAATGAAGGCTACGTTACAAACTCACATAAAATGCTTTTACTTGAAACAAACTGTTTGTTGTAATAAATTAGGCTGAAGTGATAAGAGAAAGTGAACACTCTGTTACTGTAATAGCAGAAACACACTGAAAAGTTGTCAGTGAGTTTTAAAAGAAAACATCATTTCAGCCTTCTGGGGAGACAAGAAATGGAGCACTAAAAGACGCAAGCAAGAATGGACGAAATATTAACTGCCAGTGCTCAACTTTCCCCTGCGTTTGTTTCTACTGCTCACCAGAGTTCTCCATTTGACACACATCCACTACTTCTCGATCACCTTCTGCGGCAATGTAAGTCCATGTGTCTTTTTCATCTCTTATGTTCCTCCTTTCCTTGTACACCTTGCTGTCTTTTGATTTTAATTCTTCTATGATTTTATATTCTAGCGAAGATTCTTCTCTTTTGCAGTTATTGTCAGAATATTCACTTTTGTCTTCTGAAGCTACATTAAACAAGTCAAATGCACTTTTGATGTCCTTAAAGCCTAGAATATTAAGACAGTTACCAACAGTGACCACTTGAGCCACTAAAGACTATTACATAACAAAGTTTAAGTGAGTGACCAGAGTTAATTTACAAAATGTCTGTTCTCTTTCCATAAGTTAATAATTGCTGAAGCATAGGAGCAAGCTTAACAAAAGCCAAAAATCAGGAGAGCTAGTTCACCTCAAGCTACCCTGGTAAGTTTGAGCTCTGACTGCTTTCAACAATCTTCTTTTTAAGAAATGTAGTTTAGAATTATGCACAAATTATTACTTTGAAAATATGGTTCAGTACCTGTGATGAACAGACAAAGGACTCGTGCTCTACAAGGAACAATAATTAATCATTCTGTTTGTTACTACTTTTCTTAAGTATTGTAAGCATCTTTGCTACTTTCACAGAAAGATGTTTCTCTAGCCACAGCTATTGAAGGATCACGGCTCCTGCTATATCCATTCATGATTATCAAAGGGGGAGTTTTCCTCAGTTTGTTCTCATCACAGTAGTGAGGGAATTTACCCTGAACAGAATCACCCAGAATTTTGCTGAGATCAAGAGTGGTAAAATTAATACTCCATTATACTACTAAGAATATAAATACAACCTAGACATTTTCCTTCATGTATCAAATAATCCAGTTCTGGTGATATTCTAAGGGTTGTATAATATAATTCAACATTATGGCTAAAGCAAGAAGTTTGTCTGATGGGAACCTCTACTAGTTTTCCTAAACATAGAAAGTGTGTATTCATAGTATCATCAGAACATTTCTGGAAACAGGCAACTCTTGGATGGTTTCCTCTACATAAAAAAAAAGATTACTGTTACTTGCCACAGAAGCATAGTTGACAATATTAAATGAAACAGGGCAAAATTTGTCTACAAAAACAGAGATTTCTATAGACTTCCACGCTTCATACATAAAAGTACATAATTATTCTCATGAAGCATATAATAACAAAGCCATTAAACAGCACACTTTTGCTTCCTAAAATAAAAGTAGAAATTCTTGTTTCTAGATGTGTCACAAAACTACACAATATCTGCTCTTGTAGAAATAAGAAGATAATGTCCTGAAGGGTCTTTCCATTCTCTCTTTTAAACAGGTAGCACTTACTTTTTAGGCCCTTTTGTTCTTTTCTGCTCTTTTCTTCTTTTTCAGACTCCTTTTTTTGAGATTTTTCTTTTGTTTCAGTTTTCTTTACTTCTTTCTCCTGAGACTGAGAACAAAGATCAAACTGAAGTGGTAGAGAAAAAATGGCAAATACACTCTTTTCAGCACTCCAGTGATAAAATATATTTAAAATTAATACTACTGAAATCTGTATATAAGAGACTTGTGGACACTCCTAGGGAAAGGACTAAACAAGGGAGTCAGGAGTTAAGTCTGTGAAGGCTTCTTCCATAAGAGGAGAGGTGTTATTTCCAAAGTAAAGCAACTTCAATTCAGACTTTTACTGCATCCCAGCCATGCAAGCTGCTTTATGGCATGAGGTGCAGATATGCCCAAACCAGCATTCCGAAGGAAACTGAAACTCATTTGTCCAAATACTGAACCTGAAGAGAATAAAATTATTTCAAAGTATTTAACATCTTTGTAGCACCATATTCAAAGGAGTTATCATAGCGCTGACCTGAACCTTAACTGAGAAAACCTGACATTTATACAGAAGGTTCCAAGTTTTACAATTTATATATACAGAACATTATGGCAATACTCATTTGTAAAAAAACAGACACTCAAAAAATCCACCCAAACCCACCATTTCCACACAGAAGACTGAGCTTAGCAATATTCAGGATCACAGAAGAAATTTATGGTAGATGTAGACATATACTAAAATTTGCCAAAACAGAATTTAACTGCCTTCACTAAAGGTTGCCTTTCTTCTCCTGTAATTCTCTCTCTCCATTCAGCCAGCAAATTCCAAACTGCAAAGTACACTGGAGAAGGCCCCTTTGCATGGCTTTGTATCAGCCCCTGACACAACCTGGTACATGGAATAGCACCAGCTTTCTGAAAAACTGCCCCAAAAGAAGTCCCAACAAGAACTACAGATTGAATTTATCCTTAAATGGTACAATTTCTTTGACATAGGAAAAACTTAAATTAAAATAGACGGATTTGGTGTATCATAATGTGTTAGCAGAGCTGAGACATTTAAGAGTCTTTCTCCCTCCCCCCAAAACCTCTGCTTTTCATCACTGACATGATTAACTAGTAGCACAAACAGCTGTTAATCCCAGTAGATGCCTGGTATTCAGGAGACCCAAAGCTTACTAAAGGGATTAGCAGATATTTGCTACACGCAGGGGCTGTTAAAATCAGTAGTCTTGAATTCTAGTCCAGATTTCCAATACTGATCAGATGCACAATGTACACTACACATTTATTTTTGGAGGTAAATTGAACGGAAAGAATGGTTCGGCATGCAAACTGACTCCAAACAGAGAATACTGTATTATAAATTGACACAACAGTGTTCTGTAATCAAAGCTACATAAGGAAAGACAGGTAGCCGAAACATACGCAATGATTTTATTTCAAAATAATTATCTGCTTTGGCCAACAATTTAGTGAAGCCAAAAAAACCTTCAGAACTCTCCACCAAACCCATTCATACAGCAAGTCCACAGCTGCTCTGGAGAATAACTAACCAGTTACAGAAAACAGTGTTTAAGCCTCCTAGACTAAAAAAAAAGCAAGGAGTAGAATGCCTTCCTTGCTTCCTTGGAGCACGACCTTCCATGGAGCACGACCATGAGAAAGACATAGAGACAACTCACTGAGAACAGTGCTTGAAGAGCCATAAGCAAACCAGCTTTCATTTGCTGTTGATTTCATGTTTGGGGTGACAGGGTTTTTACACTAATTGCAAATAAAACAGAATTCCAAAGATTTACCTGATTATCATCACTGATCTCTCTTGTGAATGACAGAGCCTCAAACTACAAGAAAACACCACAGTAATAAAGTGCCATACCATTTAAGTTATTTAATTATGTTTTTGGAACTGGGCTATGCCTCATAGTAATTGCTTAACCTTGTTTACAAGAACTTTCACCACTAATCTCCTGCAAAAACACTATTTTCGTGTAGCTCTACTCTGAGATTATGCCATATAATTCTCTACCCCAAAATCAACTTCCTTATGTTCAAGGTGGCCTACTCCATCTACACAACAATCTTAAGCAGAGGACCACAGTCAAACCTACAGAAGAAAACTGCTGCCACAGAATTATGGCCTCAGAAGAAGTGGGCTATTATTCAGTAAGTATCAAGGTATTTTGGCTCCAGTCTTGGTACAAATCAGAAAGGAGTTTCTCTGAACAGCCAAAGTTTTATGAACTGCAAACTCTATTAGAACAGTTTGAAGCAGCTGAAAGAAATTATATTCTCAGAAACATTCCAGAAATACTGTTTCATTTTTTCCCTTTTTTTTCCTTTTAGCTTTATTGTCCTGCTTTTCTTAAAACACTACTGTATTAAATAAGGAAAAATAAATACGCCAGTATTTGCTTAGCTCATTTCTTAGAACAGGTATAGATTTGTAATTAACATGAAACTGTGTCATGAAACAAAGCATTTTCTGTACGCACCCCAGGAATTCTAACAAGATAAGCCAGCTGCACAACTATCTGGGAGACTTGGGTTTAGAAGCAATTTCAGTATTCCAATTCTCAGGTAGGTGCTAATGCATGTAAGGTATAATGGAGTGTCTGGCTTTGGAGAGAGATCAAGTGTGTGCTTCCGCTCAGCGGTGCGCTTCATTGTGCAGTGCTGGACAGACAGTTGTTCAAGACTGAATGTCGTATTATACAAGTAGAAAAAAGTCAAACTGAGGCAACTGTTGAAGGTGACGGGGAACAAAGCTAAAAATGACAGCATGCTTTGAAGGAATAGTAAATTTAATTCCAAGTAAGTACACAAAACAAACGAGAGAAATTCATACTTTCGCATTTAAAGACACCCTTAGCTCCTAAAGTGTTTCCTCCTTTATAGTATTCAGAATCCAGAAATGTTTCACTCTGTTCTATATATTGTGCAGTGGGCCCTTCTTTACCTTCATTCAGCTCATTAACTTTCCAATTTGTATTTCTCTCTTTGCCATTATGAGCAGTAGCCTTTTGAGATATCTGTACCTCAAAGATGTTTCATTTGATCCCCAGCCCCCACTCCAATGTCTTAACATTGCTTACCTCCCCAGTTACATCAGTGGACTTGCGCCCTCTTTCATCAGCACTCAACTTCAAACTCTTCTGAACTGCTGAAGGAGCAGGTAACACTTTCTCCAGCTCTCCCGGTACCATTTTTACTTTTTCTTGACCTTTTTGCCTTTTGTGCATGCTTTTCTTCTCTAAATAGGTATCGTGAGTTTCGCCCTTTCTACCTTCCTCTTTATAAAAATCTTCAGTTTTCTGAATTTTTTTCTTCTTTCTTCTAACCTTAACATCAACACTATCTTCTTCATTACTTGCCGACCCATCAAAATGCCTATCAGCAATGGAATCTTTTTCAGTAAGTTCTTCTTCCAGTCTCTCTTCTCCACTTATTACCTTCTGCTTCTCATCTTTATTTTCAGAATTTAAATCTGAACTTTCATTATCAGTTCCTTGAAAAAATACATCATCTAGAGTACTTGATTCTGAGTCAAACTGAACATCTCCATGCTTCTCCTTCCGTGATTTTTTATTTTCTTTAGAATCTTCTTTAGATTTTATTCTTATATCTTTTACTTCTCCCTTCTTTTTCTTGATTTCTTTAGTATCTTCTTTCCTTTGCTTCTTCGGGTCCTTTGAATCTTCCTTGGTTTCTGAAGTCCTTTTTTTTGGTTTTGAATCTGAAACCAAAGTATCTAAGGAATTTTCACATTCTGTTCTGGATTTTTCTTTAAGTTTTGCAGACTTAGATTTTTTCTTCTTCAGATCATCTGGACTTCTATCCTCTCCATCTTTTGATTTCTTCTTTTTCTTCTTTGGTGAAACATCACCTTTTGTTTCACTTTGCCAGTCACTGTCAGATTCTGCTTCAAATACATCATCATTTAGAGATAGTTTCTAAAAGTCAGGGGGGAAAAAAAAAAAGATTTCTTTCTCCATTAAACTGTTATCACTTTGGTGTAAACTATGCAAAAATAGTAGTGGTGGTGCTTGGCAAAAGTAAATTTTTAAACATGTAAAGCTTTTTGTCACTGCAAACATCATTCCTCATTGCCAAATTGTGGAATTTGTAAATATAACTCTAGCTCACTTACCTAAATTATACTACTGCTTGGATGAGAATCAATATATAAACAAGTAAAGTAAACCAATCAGACATCCAACAACCAGATTTCAGAACAGAACCAATTTGAACTATTTTACATCAAAAACAATTAACTTGATTTTGTAAAATTTAGCTATAGGTTTCCCAGAAGTAGGGTACTAGTTTTAAAAAAAAATTCTTACGCTTCATTTTCAAACTGACCAAGCAGTTAAAGAGAAGAAAAAGCCATATGCTGCACTCTTGCAATTAATGTTTCTGTATTCCTATCTTACCAAATTTAATGGTTAGCATGCAAAAATTCATCAATCTGCTACACAAAGCAAGAGGGTGAACTGAGCAGTGCTCAGCTTCACTGACAAGACAATATGCATGCAGGTAAGAAAGGAGGTTGTTTATGTTCTCAAGAATAAACTAAAATGACCATATATAATTTATATAGTCCCACTAAAAAGTGAGATAAAGTTCTGATGGATTTACAGTCTATAAGCACACTTGTCAATTAACAAAAAAATCCCTAACCAGAGAGCAGCAAAATATTCAGTTTCAGAAGAAACAAAACACTTCTAGATCAAAGAGATTCTTTAAGTCTTGTTAATTCTGTACCCCAAACATCTTCCCTTCTCCACGACCCCCCCCCCATTAGCAGAGCCTAGATAGGGAATAAGCCTTCAATGCAAGACACTGGAAGGTGAAGCACACCTGTATGTCTTTTTTAACAGATTTAGGCTTATTGTCCACAATTTTTTTTCTGAATTCAAGCAGCACTTCTTTGCAGTCTTCCAAATGAACCTCTGGTTCCCAGGTATCATCATCAGAGGTATATCCTTTCCAGCGTACTTTGTAGAGAATTTTACCCTATAAGACAAAAACCCAACATTTAATACAATACAGCATAATATTACATCGTCTACTCAATACATGGGGATCTCAGTGGATATATAATTTTGTGTATATAGAAATGAATATAATGGGAGTTCAATCCGGTGTTGACATAAGAATTCCAAGGATTATTTCCATCTGCATCACATACTGAACTAAGCAGGTCGTAAAACGTTTCAGTAGTTGGAGTGGTTTTATCTGAAATATTTGTAATATGTAAGATTTGTTCAGAACCACAGCTACGGTGTAGAAATCATATACTTCCAGTCATTTTACTGAAATGGATTTTCTGACAACTATGAAACAAATTTTTAAAAAGTTTTAATATTTTTTTCATAAAAATTGCAAGCTTGAATTTCTTCTCTTTGTTGAAGAAGTTGATATAAAACCTTATGACTTACAACGCATTAACACCATTCACCTAGTTTTATATCGGAATTTATAACTTATGTTGGATTTATAATCAATGCCACTTCTGATAAACTGAAATATCAACAATCAGATTAAAAAAATCCGACCCACAACATCAAGTTAAACCTAGCCAAAATCTGAGTGTGTGTGTCTCAATGGAGTTAGTTACAAAGGTTTTGGTAAAAAAATTACATACGAAAGCCCTAGACCAATTGTTTCAAGTATTTAACAATATTTAACTTCATTATAGGATGAAATTGCAGCTTTTAGTGTCTATCTTGTTTTTTCACTAGATTAGGAAGTTTTTTACCATTTAAAAAAAAAAAAAAAGCATGCCACCAAATTATCTCTTGCCTTTCTTCTAAATAAATCAAGCAGTCTGAATCCTTATGTTTCTCAAGATAGACTCCTTTTCTTGCTGACAGGCAAGGCTTATTAGCTTGGACTCAGCATGCTGCTGATATAGCCAGGTAAGTGGCAACTCAGGGCCTCCTGCACCAAGCTTAACTGAAAAGCAGAGATATGTCCTATGAAATCAATGCAGTCACCTTTACTGATTAAGCCTGCAGTCTCTTTAAACAGACATATGACAAACTTAAGAAAATCCATTGTCCATGTAAATAAAGCTAATAATGAATACATGGCAACATAGCCATTCCTGAACTTTTTTTTTTTTTTTTAACAAAGGATTAGCAAATGTGTTAAGGAAATTATTATTTTGCCTCTCCAAAGGTACTATCTCTTTCTTTCAAAACTAATAGTAATAATGCTCTGAAAGACATATAAAAATAGCCTAGATTCAGACACACTAGCGTAATACCTCTCCAGTTATAATTTAGCTTAACCACACACTCTAAATTTAGGAATTAGTTTTCAAAATCATGTTCACCAGCCTCTCTCTCTTCTAATGGGATTACTCATTAAATAAACAACTAGTAACTTTCTTACTACAGTCACAGAGTAATTTAGGGTATAAGGGATCTCCAGAACTAACAAGTAAAATGCCCTGCTCAAAGCAGGACAAACTACATCAAGCTGCTCAGAAATCTGCCCAGTCGTGTATCTATTCAGATTTCCCTGTGTTCCAGCTTGTGTCCACTGCCTCTCTCACGCTTTCACTGTGCCCCTCTGAGAAGGACCTGACTACGCCCCCTCTACATCCTCCCATTAAATAGATATAGACACTACTATGATCATCCCCGATTCTTCTCTTCTTATGGCAGAGCAAACCCAGCTCTCAGCCTCCTGTGATCCAGCTCCTTAAACTGTTCTCATAACCCTTCATTCCAGTATGTCCATGTCTTTTCTGTCCTGGGGAACTCAGAACTTGACACAGTACTCCAGATGCATCTCACCAGCGGTGAGAAGAGAGGAAGAAGGATCTCCCTTGATCTGCTGGCTACGCTCTGGGATGCTGTTGGTCCTCTTTGCCGCAAGAACTGCTGACTCACGTTGAACTTACTCATCTGCAGGGACTCCCAGCTCCTTTCCTGCAAATCTCCTTCCTAGCCAGCTGGCTGTTGAATGACTCTACATCCAGTACACAGAGTGATACAAAAACGCTGCTTAAGTGAAGACAGATTGATCACTGTCCTGAAGATACATAAACAGCTTTACACTCAACCCATCAACATTATTTTACTCAACATTGTTATTTCTTTCCCCTGTATCACTTAAAAATAATACAATACTTCTAAGAACTTTTATACTGCTGTAGCTTATGAGAACTAGTGATGGGCTAGAAACAACTCCTACAGAAAGGGGTACCAGCATGTCCTTACAGAGTAGAGTTAAGGTTACCCATTTCCACTGGAGAACATCATGATTTGCATTGGAGCCTGTTGTTTTAGTATAATTAGTATGGAAGGCCTTCTAGATGTACTGAGAGGAAGCATTTCCAAACTTTTATTGCTTGATCTCTTAAGTAGGACATCTCAATGTTTCATTTATCAGTAGGTCTTAACTCCCCAGCCCAATCCCATCCCACGAGTGCTGTCTCTCATGCTACCTCTACCACCAGCTCCAGTAACATCAGGGCTGCAGATGAAAAGAGCTTCTCTGTGCGCTGCTCTCCAGCTCTCTTGCTTCTGCAATTGTGAACACATTGATTGGCCTTATGCTGTGCTGGACAGTGGCTGACTTGACGTATCTACTTGGACTTTGTATCAGACTTGGGAATCTGCAAGCTGGGAACAACGAGTCTAAAGCAGACTGCATAAAATATTCTCCACTGAATATAACACACAGCTTTTTCCAGCCATTTTGTAAGTTAGGATTGGATGCGAGTATCTGTCTTGCCCTGCATTTCTGAAGCACAGGAGCATGGCTCCCATTGAAGAGCAAAAGAAAGGTGATCTTATGCAACTGGAGCCCATGCTACAAAGCTACAACCAACACATACTGGGTAAGGCATGTGCATACAGTAAGGGTAACTACACTGACCCAGCCTGGAAACCTCAAATGCATGTGGCTCAAATGCATGTGTAAGACACCTTTCTACCAGCACATGCTGACATTTTAAAGAGATTGTACTCAAATGTATTCTAGTACTCTTTAGAGGTGTGGGGAACGGTATTATTCCTCCCCCCTGCCAATATATAGATTTCAGGTTCCCTTCACTTGGCAGGGTGAAGAAAAAAGAAAAAAAAAAGTGGTGATTCTGTCTTCAAGCGTCACTTACTATTTTGACCAACACTTCATACCCGCAAAGCTATAAATACTGTATTACCTTGAGAGCATAACATTCTTAAGCCATAAAGACATTTCAGCCGAGATACAATCTAATCATGATAGCATCACAAATATGTAAGAAATTATTGATCTGAAGGTTCTCCAACCTATGGGTTTCAAAACCCTGATGTTTTACACTAAACAGGCATAACTCTATATGATCATGTACTTGACTGAAGCCTAAAACAAAAACCATGAATTAATTAAAATACAAATTTTTCAGACACTAAATCATTAAAAAAAAAAAAAAAAGCTGTGCTAATAATTTTTTGTATTTGAGGTTTAGGAAATTTTAGAAGAAATTCAGCCAACCTAGGCTGTTTTCAAAGAAAGATGAGAAGGTATGATATTTCTGTTTAAACAAAGCAAAGATCACTACAGCTAGTTACTTTAATTGGAAGAAGCCTCTCCTATTTTAAGAGGTCTTCACACATTTCATAAGCCAGTAAACATAGTCTCACTAAACATACCTCCAAGTTCTCCATTCTATTCAATTCTGCCCGTTTCTGCACTCACTTTACAACAAAATACTACTGCCGTTCAGCCGTAAAAGCAAACAGCAGTTTAACAATGTAGACCAAAAAAAACAACAACTTAGTAAAGATAGTCTATGTTTAGCCTCTTTAGTCAAAGCTGTAAGATACAAAAAGCTTGCTTGCAAAGCGTTTTACACTACAGTTATAACGGAGCTACTATTTTTGCATGGTTTTCGCCCAAGTATAAAAGAATCGGGCAGGGAAATCTGCCTGCACAGCAGTCTCCGCCTGTGCAGCCCGCACAGCCCGCCCGCACAGAAAGCGAGGGAAGAGGACGAGATAACCAAGCGCCGTCAAGCCCGCGCCGCTGCCAGCGCGTGCTTCGCTGCCGCGCTGCCCTCCACCTTCTCGGCGAGCAGAGCGAAACCCGACCCCGGGGCAGCCGCCGGCCCCGCCACCGCAGGGCGCAGCAGCCCCCATGAGCGACCCGCCGCCGCCGCCGCACCGCCCTGGGAGCCCCGCTGCAGCCCCAGGAGAGTGGCCGGCGGCGCCGGGCTGACAGGCAGCGGCGCCGCCCACTCACCCCCTCGGTCTTCACGTCAAGGATCTTCTCCACCTCGAAGACGTCCTCCTCCTCCTCCTCGCTCTCGCCACCGGCCTCGCCGCCCGCTGCTACTGTTGCCGTCGCCGCGCCCACCGCCTTGCCAGCACCACCGCCGTCTTCCTCCCCGTCCTCCTCATCCTCTGCTGCGGCCGCCGTCTCCTCCTCTTCCTCCGCCCCCTCCAGCCTGGCTGCCGCCGCCTCAGCCCCGCTCCCGGCCGCCGCCATTTTGGGCCGAATTTCAAACGACAACGGTGAAAAGCGGCTGCGACATCCACCTCCGGGCCAGCACGGAGCGAGGCGGTGGCCGCAGCCAATCGGCGCCCCGCCAGCCCGTGACGCGCAGGGGCGGGGCCCCGAGCCCGGAGCCCTTCGTACCCTCCGCGCGGCGGCCCGCGGCAGCCAATGGGCGGGGCGGCAGCAGGAGGCCCCGGCGGGGTCCAGTGGCCGCGGGCTCCCGCCGGGCCCGCCCTGCCAAGGCGCCGCCGCTGGCCTGGCCTGGCCTGGCCTGGCCTCCAGCCCAATGTCTGCCGTGGAGACGGGCGGCAGGAGCGGGCTGCCCGGTGCCGTCCCGCTCCGCCCGCCAGTGCTGGCCGTCGCGGGTCTTGGCACTACGGCTGCCGGGAGCCCCTTCCTCGAAAGCGTGACCGAACCCCGGCTCGGCCCCCGTGTAAGGTTTCGCTGCCTGACGCGCAGCGGCCCTTCTCCGGCGAAGGGAGGTGGTTACCGGTGACCGGAGGCACTCACAGGCACCTTCACGCTGTTGACCTTTCTGCCAGGAGATCCGGTGCCCGGGTGGGCCTGGCTTGTCCAAATAAAAGCAGTGCTGAATATCCCGGTACAAAGGTATTTTTTGCCCTCAGCTGGATGAGGTTTTGGGGAAACGCACAGGAAGGACGTACACAGACACCTCAGGCCAAGGTCCTGCTGAGGAATGGGGTTTCTCACTAAGAAAAAGAATCCTTTAAAATTCCATGGTATTTTGCATGTTAAAAGAACTGCCTATAGGCAAGCACAGCTTCTTTCAGTTAACATGCAGGAGAAAAAACAGACAATCTTGTAAGTAAAAGCAAATAAACCACACCGTGTTTGCTTATTTAACTGCCTTTGCTAGAGCCAGAGCGTTAACACACTGCATCTCAGAAAGAGTTTCTTAAAAAAATACACATCACTCAAATAAAACACAGGCTTCAGCGTGAATATATACTTTTCATACACGCCCATGGGCGTTGCAACAGTGAAAACATCAAACCATTTGAATAATGAACTGCAGTGAAGGAAAACAAATTTATTAATTTTATTTATATTTTTGCCCACACTTCCCTTCCAAGGTAACTCTAGTAATGCAGCAGTTGACCATAGGGAGGCTTAATAGCAGATTTAGAAGCTAGTTTATCACTGTCAACATTAAGGACTCTTTCTAAGTTCCAAAGAAACCCGTATCTTAGCTCTTTTCAAATAGAAAGTGTAGTACAAATCTCCTTTGCATTATTTACTAAAAAGAGCCAGTATCTTATACACATGAAAGCAAGGATTCAGAGCACCTTAGAAACAGAAGGACCTCAGGATATCCCTCTTACCAACCTCCTCTATGAGATGAAGTGTATCTACTCCATCTTTGGCAGATGTTTGCTTAAATTCTTGTGAAAACATCTATGAAAGAGATTCCACAGTTTTCCTTAGCAACCTCTTACAACACTTCTCTATTACTGCTAGGGAGCATTCTCCATTTGCAAGGGTAGTGTAACACATTACCTGTGGTGGCTGTGGAATCTCCTGCTTCTGAATATTTTCAATGGTTGGACAGACAAGTGTAGAGTGTGTTCTGGACGCGCTCGGTCCAGCCTCAGTGCAAGCAACTGTACTAAGTCTCTAAGTACATTTCCTCAGATCACAAAGTGCCAAAGTATAATTCTGTGCAGCTCCTTAATTTAGAAGAGGTAATGTGTTTATTCAAACACCTGTGAAAAGTCCATTAAATTAAAATAAATCGCTATTAGTCTGGTTTTGTTATTAGGCTTCAGTGTTTGGTCCACTATAAAAGAAAACTAATCAGTTTTTCATCAGAATAAAATCAGAATACAGAGTAACAGCAGAAAAAAAAAAAAGAGAACTCATGCTTCCTAACAAAACTGACCTATGTATTCACAAATTGACATATAACTGATAAGAAAAACAGTGCAGGGAAAAAATAACTGTTCTGCTGTTTGCATTTCAAGGCACACTCTAGGAACTGCAAAACCATCCACAAATGAAAACACTGGTATGTTATGAAGATATTTATTTGTTCTTTGTTTATCACATTCTTTTATCTGTCAAAACATCTGCCACATTGAACTGAGTTACTACATTACGCTTTCTTTACTGTGCCATTAAAGAAGTATGTAAGATTTTACGAGAAATCAAAACAAAGATATTATAAAGGTACTTTTATAATCTGCAATGAACCTAAGATATTAATGTAAAAAATTGAAATATTAAGGTATTTTTAACAGAGTTACAGGTAAGTAAAATAATACATATATGTAAAATCAAGACCTACTAACTATGAGACTGTTTATTTCCATACCTTTAAGTCTGTGACTATGAGAATTATTATTCAGGAATAATATAAGATCAAATGTTCTCAATGTAAACATTTTACACAAAACTACAAGGAAAGCTAACTCTGCTATTATCTTAAAGAATTATGTGATTAAATATTTTAAGTAGAAAGAGAACTGATGTTAGATACACTTGATACCCAGTATCTTCTTGGTGGCAGAATCCCAGTCTTTCCCAAGTTCAAGTCGATAGCAAATAGATGGAAATTGCCTCTCAACTCTTCTTACCCACTCTACTGCTTTCTTGATCAACTCAAAAGCCCAATGAACAACACTGTGTGTAGAAATGAAGTTTTATTATAATAAAATCTTGTAAATCCACCAAAGAAGCAAGAAGAAAATAATTTATTCTAACTATAATTTTCTATAGTACCGTGATCTAGCCTGTATAAAATACCATCTGACGCAGATAACACCATCATCTGAGCTGCCCTGTCTTTTTAGAATTTTCCCCATGGGAAGTATGTAGTCTCATAATCATTACTTGCATTTATTTGCACTATTCCAATCAGCGCAGTAAAGTACTATATACTATACATTTCGTAAAGGCAAACTTGACTCCTCTATTGTACATTCACATATGTTAGAATTCTTTTATTTTTTTGGTCTACCCAGCCTGCTTTCATCCAGCAGTCAATGCAATTTTATTTGTGTTCCTGACTAGAGTAGCCAAACTAATAGAACCAATTTTTCCCTCTGTCAAGGAGTTTCAAAAGAGAGAGGGAGATTTCCAGGGCTCACTTGTCTGTTTCTTTATCCTGTTCCTACGTAACATGTAAAGTGCCTAAAGCTTCCCATTTTGGCACAAGGAATCTGTTGGTGGCTAGGGCAATCCAGATTCACTGGAGACTTATTCCTTCATGGGTCTTTGAAGATCTTTGTCTTTCCTCTGTACCAAAAAACTTGTCAGCTGCTAATTGTTCACTTCACCCTCAAAGAAAGGGAATTTCCAGATGCAGGGACCCTATATTCAAAAGATAATAGAGCACTGGCACATACAGCAGTGAGGGGGATGGGGCTCGGAGTGAGCCAGCACCAGTATTCCCCCAGCTAAAGGAAATTGTGCTGTGAAGAAGTATCTGCTCTAATAATTTCAAAAGTCTTGTCCAGAGTATCTTATGGTGTATACTTGTGAAGAACACAAAGCCATAAATACAATCCTGACAAAGGGTGCAGACTGACAGGCACAAGTTACATGAAGGAAAAGTCTGATATAATTTTTTTCCTAATTTCTAACATAAGTTATATTAAACATTGGAAAGGCTGCCCTTAAAAAAGTTGAGGTTGATGAATCTCCATCTTTAAAAGATATTTAAAACTCAGCTGGGCAAGATCCTGAACAATTTATCCAACATCTGAGTTAGCCCTACTTTAAGGAAGAGATGACCTCCAGAGATCCTATCTGACCTGAATTATTAAATTATTCTAATAAGAAGTACAAAATATCTTTTACTGCTTTGTATACTTCTCAATTTTTGTATAATAATTTGCAAAGTATTCCTTCCTCCATCCATTCTCTTAAAAGAAACCATATGCCACCAATATGATTAATACCTTTCCCTTTTCCACAGCCATATCCTATAATACAGTCACTGACTCTCCATAATGAAATTAATCTTCTGTATGTTGAGAAGGTTCATATTACTACATTAAATTTTATTTAAAAGCACACCTTGAATTAGATGAATCATCCAGTTTCATCAGTGTTTTGAAAACTATCCCTTTCAGTTCCTTTGTGCAGCGTATGAACTGTAGCACAAGAAGAGTAGCAATCAACTGCAGTAGCTTTTCCTTTCCATTTGGGCCTGAGGAAGAAGAAAAGGGAAGCAGTATTACTGTTTAAATGCTTTCTCGACCACAGAAAAGGTACTTTCAGCAAAGTACTCCATATAACTTTAAAACACCAGTTGTCCTAATGCTATTTAATTGTTTCACCATACAATCTATTACTATCAAGAGTATTCATATTAGTGATTTGACAAACATGTTCCTGGCTTTCTGACTTTAATTTGCTAAGGCTTTGTTGAGGTTTCTGCAGTTTGTGTTTGCTTGGGCTCTAATCTACTTTGATTTTAATACATGCAGTAATGGTAAGCATGTTAAGATTTCTGTCCTTTGATGAAGTGTTGCACGCTCTAATAATTTAGAAAGAAGGAATTGCCTTTTTATCCTCCAGGTTTTCTGGTCTGCTACCAGCAAAGAGAGCACCAGTTGACCGAATCAAACAGCAAAGTGTGCGTAGGTGGAGGGCATACTGAATGCTGCAGACAGTGTGTGTGTGGGGAAGAGTTATATAAATATTATTCATATTATTTGAAATGTGAAAAGCAGAAGTGATCTCTGCCTCTCTCCTAGGAGAGACTTTTCTTCCGTTTTTTTCTTTAGTAGATATTAATATAGCAGAGACAATAATTGAGATAAAAGAGTGTCTGTTGCTACTCCAACTATCTCACATCCTCCACATATTTCTCCAGATGTGCTTACCAATCAGGACACTACATTGTGAGAGAAGTTGAGAATAAACTGTATTAGTAAAATCAGGCACTTTTGTAAACTTTAAGAGATCCATTTAAATTCTGAGCATATCTTATTGAGAGTTCCACTAGACATATAGGGTAATAATAGATACAGACAGGAAATATAATACAATGTACTGCTTTTTAATGACAGAAAAGTATTTACCAAGTGACTGAATGCCTTTTTTAATAAGGACATTGTTAATTAAATGATCAACATCAAATTTCAAGATTTTTCCCAACTGTGGACTGAGATTCCAAGAGCCATCCTATGAAATAAACAAAGATATGGATAAGCCAAAGATTCAGGACACTGAAAATATATTTGACATGAACAAAATTGACATAAGAGAATAACTTTGAATATTTTTTTAAAAGCTTACACAAACACAAAACCTGAGATCCACATAATCAATTCAGGTGATTTAAATATTAAACTTCAAAAACCTTTGATACATCATCAAATGTCTGTAATTGACCTGGAAAATTGACCTTGTAAAAAACTCTTAAACAGTAAGAACAAAATAATTTTGAAATCGTTCCCATATAAAGTATGCACAATGACAACACTAGCCTTTTCAAATTTATTTCAAACAAATTCCTTCTGAAAATTATTTTTAAAAGTGCTAAAAACTAAGCAGTCCTCTTACTCAAAAGAAACAATAAAGGATCGCTCTCTTCTGCTGAGAATGCAAAGTCTCTATAAAATTGTTCACTATATATGTTGTTAAACACAGTTATTAACAAAATCCTATTTTATCTGACTTTCCCTGACAAAAATTAGACAACTCTCATGATTAAAATTAACTGCTAAATTGTCTGCTACGCTCAGGTCAGATGGAAGACAGGCTTTCAACAGGATGTTCAAGTAGTTATTCTTCAGTATTGTGAGACAATGACTAGGGAGGGAAATTAATTTCTCTAAGGTTCATCCTAATAGAAGAACTTCTAGGGTAAAATGCAGTTGCTACTTCCAAGATAAAATGTGGTTGGCATGCTTGCCACAGCAGTTCCCTAGGCAACACACCCCACCTCCCTTAGCGTATGCTAAGATGAACTGAACAAACAGAACAGAGGGTGGAGTGGAGTGGAGACACCATGGCCAAACTCTGTTACACTCCCTTGCTGGGACGGGAACTTCATGGTACCTGGTGGCTAGTAGGCCGTACAGTAGCTGATGAACTGCATTGCAACTATCAAACAGGAAGAATACCAATTGCTGAGCCAAGAATTGTGGCGAAATCGTGCCCTTTGGATGAACTTTGCTCATTATAATGTCATTATAATACCAAAACACACCTCCATCCCAAAAGCTACCTGCCTCCGAGGTGCGACCACCCCTCACTGAGCATGTGTTCTGAATTTCTTTTAGTCTATAGCTTTAAAAACAAAGGAAGAAAAAATTACACCAATCCTAACAAAGGTATGTGTGACTAGAGTCACTCAAGCTCCACCTAAAAGTAAAAAAAGTATAAAAATGGCTTAAGAAAAGGGAGATATTGGGGAAGACTTCCATTGGAATGTCTGGGACCAGCTGACGGGCTGACCCTCTCTATCCCCCCCACAGGGACGCCTGTTGGGTAAGAGCTCTGTGTTATGTGCCCTTAGATACGAACATCTTGCTAGCTGATAAAGCTTATTATAAATTCTGTGTGTGTGTGTGTATATATTGTTTCAAGTTTGTTTTCACAGTCATTATCTTATCACCGCCTGTCTTCGAACCTTTATCCTGTCACAAACATATAATAACATTTGTTTATCTAGAAATATAAGTTTCTGAAAACTTTAATAATTAATATAGGGGATATAAGGGATTTGTCTTAGTGTCGTGGCCTGTGAAGAGTCCCCGAACAGGTTAGACGACCACCCTCCGACCTTGCGGGCTGTCCAGAGGGATTTGTCCCCGTGACGCTGTCAGCATCAGCCTGACAGGCTGGCCAAATGGCAGAGGGTTCGAGGAAACCCCCCTTGTCCCTAAATGGAGTGTGGCAGGCTGGTCGGATATGAGAGTCTCATCTTTCTTGGAAAACTGGCAGGCTGGTCAAATTGAAAAGCGTTCGAGGTAACTCTCCTCTCTGTTCTCTATCGACACAATATTGTGTCTGATCGTGACAAGTGTTAAATACTTTTGTAACTCTACCTGTCCTTGCAGCTTTATGTCTTAGAAAACTGTAACTGTAAACACAAATTTATAACAATTTAAGGTAATTTAGAAGATAATATATGCTTTTAAATGGATGTTTAAGTAGTAATTATTTGTAGAATATTACCACTTTTCTTTTTAAAACTAAACAATTGGCAATTCTGCTGAAAAAGAAATAATCTTGAACTGCACTTCAGGAGTTAATGCCCACAAGAGTTGGTCACAAGTCTACTACTCTGATTCCCACTGTATCCATGTGGCATATTGAAATGGTTCAATCTTTACAAATAATTTGATAAAAGTGTCCTGTCAAAAATGTAGGAAAAATACATATCTCTTCTTGATGCTGAGGTTGGCTATACTTCACTATTTTCACATACCAACTTCATACATAAAATAGTTAATTACACACAGAATGAAGCAATGCTTTAAAAAACAGCAAGAAGGAGTCATGAGGATGCAAATACTAAGTGGACTCTGCTGCACAAAGGAACGAGAAGCTGAGGCACCTGGAAGACTTGCTGAGTCCAGTGTACAGGGTGTATTCCCAGCAAAAGGGAATTCAATATTACCACTATGCTGAATAGCCAATCTCTGCCAATAAACAAGAGGAGTCTCCACTGAGGGCATCCCACGGTGGCTTCTTCAGTTGGATCATGTAATACTCCTGAAAACCTCCTTCTCTTTATTACTTACAGATATTGACTGTGTGACACGCACTATCTGTTGATCATGACCTCACCCCTTACGCTGGTAAGCTGACCAAACCGGTGATGGGTTATGTGGAACAGGGACTTCTGCCACCACAAGGGGCATACCAAAGCAACAAAGCTAAACATTACCTGCTCTGACTCCTACCTGCAGGATTCTTGGACAGTACGGTTTCATTCAGTTTCCCTAGCAATTGGTCTGACTTTGCAGGGGAAGTTTCTGCTGCAACATCTCTCAGTCCAATCCTCTAAAACCCAACTACTTTTTATTTTCCTGCATAATATGCATTATTTGCATCCACTTCTTCCACTTATTTTCCCGTATATGATTTCATACTTGTCCCAGGAAGTCCCCAAGCTGCAAATTGATGGAAGCTGTAAAAAGGCTCTGGAGTTGTATAACTACCTGTTGGCCCTGATTTTATACTGTTCTTTACACACTCCTTGCTGAGTTGCCCGTGAAGCAATAAAACATAGCATGACTGATGTCATCATACACTTGTAAAATCTGTTTATAAACATTTTATAAATGTATTTTACTTTATCTCAGGACAGGATTAAAGTAAAACTATTTTTTTCCTTCTACCTATATTTTATTTTTAAGTAATGCACAAATAGACTATGGGTGCTGTACCTGATTCTGGAGTGCAAAAATTTCTTTCCAGTTCACAGACGTCAACTCAGTTCTCTGTTGAATCCGTTCTTTCTCTGTTGTTATAAAGCACCTTGATTGTTCCTGGAGAGGATAATGTTCACTAAGAATCTTACAACCATTACCCATGTAGCTACTGCATCATGATACAAAGTAATTGCATTTAGAAGTTTAAAAAACACTCCTCTTTAAAAAGAAACCTCTTTTTCTGGTTGAAGAAGGTGCATTCTCTCCCGCTTAGGAAAGCATTTGCACAAACATCATGTACAGCTGGAGAAAGTTCCTGTTTAGCAAAATGACAAGGAATTAAATAATTCCAGAGTTAATGAGACATTTTTTCTCTTTTTAATCAAAACTGTATGTCTTCTTGTATTACGTACATTATCATTATACTGTCATTTGTATGTTCAAAATGAAATTGTTTAAAAATAGAAATTTCTTACCCTGTTCCACCTTACACGGGGCAAATCCTGAGTAAAATTTGATTGTGGAGATGTTATCACCACTTGTTGGCTCTGATTTTATACTGTTTCTTAAGCATGATGGATTGCCCATGAAAGGAACAAAAAATAGCACGACTTTGACGTCACCATGCTCTTTATAAAATCAGCTTTTAAAGCAAAGAAAACAAAATAATTTACAAAATGTTTATCTCATGGCAGGGCTGAAGATACTTTCTCCTTCTACTACATCTTATTTTTAGGAAATGCATGAACAGAGGATCAATACTGCATCTGGTTTTGGAGCTCAGGAATTTCATTCCTATTTACCAAACTGAATGGAAGTCTTAGTTGAATCCTCTGTGTTGACATCAAACAGCCAGATTGTTCCACAGCAAACAGAGTAATGTTCATTAAGAATCTTATTCTACCACTATTACCCGTATAGCTACCACTTCATGATACAAAATAATTCAATGTAAAAGTTGTCTATTAGAGTAGTAGGGAACAAGTGGTAGAATTCAGAGTATAATATTTATCACTTTGAAAAAGAATAACTAAAACCCAACCAAACAAAAAGAATACTTTCTGCATTTCAGGTTCAGATTTCTTGAACTGGAAAGCAGTCTCATTACCGGCCTTAGAATATTTTTTTTTTGGCTGTACATCCATGAACCTTGAAACACAAATGTAAAAGGCAGCTCTCTTTAGCTGAATGCAGCCTGGATTTCAACATGACATGTGCAGCATCCTATATATAAAAGACTACTGATGGAAGACTTACCACAACCTTAAATGCCTCAGTAAATCCTCCTTCAGGAGCCGTAACATCACACTGACGTACTGCCTTTTTCTTAGACTTTAACAATGGCAATGCTTCTTTTATATTTGCTTGAAAAACAGGAAATTTGTGAATAATTTGCTTTTCAACATTAGTCTTTTCAGGATTTGTGCATGTAGAGGCAGATGAACCAAACAGTCCTGAACCCTGCATCGGAGCAGCAGAAGAAAAACAAACTTGTTCTGTGCCTCCTGCTGCTACTTGAAAGAAGGGGGCTAAGGGAAAAGCAGGTGCAGAAACACCCACAAAAACATCTGTTGAGAGTGCAGGTGTCTGAAGTGATTTTTGTTGAGTGAAATCAATTCCTCCTCCTGGCTCAGGTTTAAAAGCAAATGATGAGAGAGGTTCAGCAACTTCCAGCAGATGAAGGTCATACGGTGAAGGTGACCTTGTTCCAGATGATCTCTCCTTTGTGATATCTCTAGCAAAACCAAAATTTGATTTGAGACTGCAAGGACTACTTCCAAGTTCAGAAACATTTACAAAGCCCTGGGCTGTGCTTTTTGGTGAGATGTGCTTTTGAGTAATAGCAACTTCTTCAGGCTGAACTTGGCAGCTTTCAGGTTCACCTTCCTCGCTTAGGAAATCAGCTGAATAAACATCGGCTGCTGCTTGGGAAAATACCTGTTTAGTAAAATTACAAGGAGACAAAATAATTCCAGAATTAGTAAAATACTTTTATCTTTTTAATAAAAAAAATGGTATATTGTGTGCAATATCATTATGCTGTCATTCATATGTTCAAAATGAAAGCAATATATTAGTTAAACTAAACATTTCTTACCCTATTCTACCTTACACTGGACAAATTCAGAGGAAAATCTGACTGTGACAAAAAATAGGAGCAGAGAAGCATTTTGCATTATTAAGATAAAAATGATTAATATGATGATGATTAGAAGCCAAGGAAATTCCACTGTACAATACTGTTGTACATACATAGACGACAGATCTACGCAAAGTGAAGCATAGATTCTGGTTGTGCTGACTCAAGCTGGGAAGTTCACATGTTGCACAGCAATTCTGGCACATGTACCAGCTGAGGTCCAGCAGCTGCTGCATACAAGCTAGTGAGCCTGGGCTGTACTGACATCATACACCAACATAGATGTTTGGTACTCTTCTGCCTAGGAATTCTTTTGCCAAAGGATCAGGAAAATGGCTTTATATGACTTGACCTAACTTAAAGAACACACACACAGATACCGTTCTAAATAGCTCACAATCTCAATACCTTACAGCCTACAGGCTGATACGATATTCCTGAGTTGTATTAAATGCACATCATGGTCATGTGCACCATATTTTAATAGACAAGTAATTGTTTTTTTGAGTCCCCTACACAATTTTGAGATGTAAAGCTTTAATCTGTTAAGACTTCACAGACTGACAGAATTAATACCTGCTGGCTAACAGATGCAGGCATCTCTTGTATTTTCCAAAGTCAAGACAGAACCACCATAACTAGCAAGCATTGAATTCCACTAGTTAAAAGTTTCTCTCGTTGCTCCCCGCTCATCCCAGAGACTGTCCCATTGCATGCTACCAATATGTCCTTTTTTTCCAGTCAAGCTTATCCCCATTCCCAGTAGTCTCTCTGCTTTGCCTATACCTCTCCTCCTAGTTGAGACTTAGTTACGGATAAATAGTTTCCTTGAAACTCTGGCCCCCTCATCCCCCAGCTTCTTAAAGTGGAATTTAAGGCTTTATCTACACTGGTGTATTCTTATGAAAGAATGCTCTAACAGGTATTAGTTTCTTCTGGAAGGGAGAAGTAGTCTTGTAAAATTCCACACAGTACTTGTGTGACATTAATTATATTCAAAATAATTAAAAATCGAACAGATTTAATGAACAATTACTATATGGCTGAACATACAATACAGCACCACAACTGGATAATATACCAAAAATGTCAGCAATAAGAATATACATTAAATGTAGTTACCGTGTTGCTAAAGGCAAATTCGTCTGAAAAGGAAGAGCCAGAGGAGCCAGATTCCATTGAGTTTTGGTCCCAGTCCATGTAAGGTAAAAAATCTACATCTTCTTGAGCTATAATTTCCAGTATGTTTGGAGCATCAGCGGAACAAGTTTCATTAGCATCCTAAATTAAAATGCATCACAGTTACAAAACTGAACATTCTCTGGCATTATAGAGACAGGGCATTTTTCTTTGTGAGCCTGAAATGTGCTGAAAACAGGGAATAAGTGGATAACACAGTACATTAAAAATACACAGTATATATACAAAAAAAACAGTAAATGTAACTTGGCATTTTTTACTATTGAGGGACAATGTATTGTCAGTAATTAGATTCACATGAAATGTAAAATTGGACAGTATATATTTGTATATATAATTTGTTCAAATCCACATAATTGAAATAAAATCCTAATCTTACGCAGTTCTTTTTGCCAGAATCCTATTGCCACCCTTTGAAGGAAAGCAACCATAAGCATTATTATAGATGTGCTTAAAATACATTGCATTCTGCAAAATTATGTGAAGAAGTCAAATTACATAGCATATACAGTGCCAAGCTGAATGGGCTAGTCTCGGTATTTCTGCATGGTACTGCATTGTGTTGTGTAGGTGCTTTTGCTTTAAGATGTCTGCAATGTTTTGTTCCACTGGGTCAAAAAAGTAATCCTAGAAATGAGATTAAAGCTATTATATTTACAGACATAATTCAAACATAACATTCTAGAAGTCTGTTTCTTGAGAGGCTGTGTCGGCTTTGTTTAGTTGCAGTTCCTTCTGCAGGAAGCTGCTGGAAGTTTCCCCTTTGTCTGCTGGACTCGGCTGGGTCTACGGCAGACCCGCCACTGCGTCATGGAATGTTTACTGATAACGTATTTAAGAAGGGGAAAATAATGAAAAAAAAAAAAAAAGGAGTGAAGAAGCAGAAATGGTGGGCAGAGAGGGGGAGGCGCGAGCCTTGTGGGCCTTGCAGGCCTCACCCTCTGGCCTCCCGCCGGGTGGCCGACTGAGCCTGACTTGGCCCGGCCTGGCTGCAAGAAGTGGAGAGGAGATAAGAAGCGAAGAAGATGTAAAAAGGATCCTGAGAGGCGTCTGCCAGCCTGTTGTGAGGAACGGCTGCAGATGCCAAGGTCAGTGAAGAAGGAGGGGGAGGAGTAATGCGGCTCCTGGCCAAGATTCCCCTGCAGCCTGTGGTGATAACTGTGGTGGAGCAGGTTGTCCCCCTGCAGCCCATGGAGGCCCACAGAGGGGCAGAGATTCACCTGCAGCCCATGGAGGACCCCACACCAGAGCAGGTGGAGGCCTGAAGGAAGCTGTGGCCCATGGAGGGCCCGCTGGGGCAGCTGTTCTGGAGGGACTGCACCCCATGGAAGAGATGACCCACGCTGGAGCAGTTTCACGAAGCACTGTGGCCCATGGGTGGGACCCCATGATGGAGCAGGGGAGGAATGTGAGGAGTTCTTCCCCCGATGACGAAGTAGCGGCGTAAAACAACGTGTGATGAACTGACCGTGACCCCCATTCCCTCTTCCCCCCTGTGCCTCTCAGAAGGGGAAGGTAGTAGAGATAATGTTAAGCCCAGGAAGAGGGAGGGGTGGGGGGAGGTTATCTCGTTCTCTGTCTCATTATCCTGCTAGTTTTAGAAATAAATGAATAGTTTTCCCCAAGTCGAGTCTGTTTTGCCCGTGATGATAACTTTAAGGCTTCCTCCCTGTCCTTATCTCAAACCTCGAGCCGTTTTTCTTCTATCATCTCCCCCTATTCTCTCGGAGGGTTGGGGGAGTGAGAGAAAGACTGCGTGGTCTGGTCCCGATCGGGGCTGAACTACAACAGGCACATATCTGTTTCCCTAAATCTACCTGCTCTAGGTAGAGTAAGAGTGGATTACTTCAGAAACCCTTACAAAGAGTTTGCATCTTTTTGCTTCTATGATGTCCCCCGATGTCCATGAAGAAGTAATGTATGTGCTAGAGTTCCCAAATTGGCAGAGCACTGGCAAAAATAGGCCTGTCCTGACGGGTTTTCAGGGTGGCTGGCAAAAATCCTCACTTTAGGGCAAGGAGGTGTTTCAAAAGGAAAAAGGCACTACAGCAGTCAGAGCTAGAGATGAAAGCAAGAGGAATCTCAACCTCCCCTCCTTGATCTGTAGTTTGCTGTAGCAGGAGAATTCATACATAACTAAACATTGTTGCTCCTTGGGCATTTTGTGCCACAAGAAACTGGCCTCAAAGGCTCCCCTACCAGTCCCACTGCTAGCAGCTTATTCCCACCTCTGCAATGTCCCTGCCACTGACATTGGCACAAGTTGATGGGGCTGCTCACTGAGTGGAGACAGGGAACTCAGCAGGCAAGAATGAGTCAACTTTGCGGTCTGGTTTACCATAAGACTGCATAAGGCAGGGGGGACCACATGGGTGGAAAGGAACAGCCAGGGACAGGGCAGGTGAGGACGTCTGCTTAAACAGCAGCACATGGTTAGTCCTCTCTTAAGTGCTGACAGTGGTCCAGTGTGATAGTAGAGTTGTGTTCCAGTTAGAGGCAATATCTCTTTAGGGTAGGAGAGAAACCACAGAGCAGACTGTAAGGGGAGACAGAGATACTAAACCGTAAGGGCTTCTCTTGTATCTAAAGATGAATAAACAATAGGCACTTCTACCCAAAACTGGCACAGCGATGCTCTGCAGAAGTGGGTTTAGAGCCCCTGTTGCTACTTTTCTGTCCTGGGACATGTTCAGGCACCGACCTTTATAGAAAAGATGTCAGGTTATTAGTTTTTTTGGGAAAAGCTAGGCTCATGCCCAGATAGTGCTGACAGCCTGTCAGTACTGGAGGTAGAATGTTTCCTCCAGTTCCCTAACAGCTAATGTAAAATTTATCTTTGCCCAGCTGTGTGAGAAGTGACAAACAGAAGGCATAGTCACAATATCTATTTCCACATGCTTTCCCAGACTGACAGCACAGGAAGCTTGGTGCTGTGGAGAGGGATTTCCAGCTCCAAGAAGCTAATCATTCAGCAACAGGAAGGTCAGGGTGAACTGGCGCAGCAAATAGCAATGCTGACTACTGAGAGCATAGTGACAATGGCCTCCTCCTCAGCTGGGCAAGACAGTCACTTGAGCAGTAAAAACAAGTGCTGATGGGAAGATTTTTGTTGGAAGAATTGCATGAGCCTTCATGCTGCTTGCTATTGGGCAGGGCAGTCTACCCTTTAGGACCAAGCAGCTGTTGAAGCTGGAGGTCAGGGCAACGTGCACCAATTGCTTCCTAGCTTTGTTGTACCCATGGCTAGGTAGCATGCTCACATCAGCAACAGGGTGGTGGTAATCACCATCTGGATGGACAAATGAAGGAAGAAAATTCGCTGCAGAAGCTACAATATAATTGCATTAGCCT
Source organism: Ardeotis arabs (assembly GCA_011801015.1). Taxonomy (NCBI): domain Eukaryota; kingdom Metazoa; phylum Chordata; class Aves; order Otidiformes; family Otididae; genus Ardeotis; species Ardeotis arabs. Next base: position 48,230 of record JAAGAY010020974.1, read on the forward strand.
GCATTCCCCAAGAACTGGACGTCTTCCAGAAAAACAGGACCAGGTATGCAGTTGTTCCCCAGATTTCTTCACCATCAGGTGACAGAGTAGACTCACAGCAGAGAAAGCATCAGAATGCCCTTTCCTGGTCCACTGCTGGACAGAAAGAGAGGGAAAATGAAGTGAATGTTGGGGGGGTTGTTTTTCGGGGAGGAGCTGTGTGGGAGGGAGGTGGCAGGGAGCAGCTTAGGAAAATGTTCAGCTTTTGTTAGGAAAATGACAAACCCCAAACAAAAGGTTTCCAACTACACATCAACAAATGCCAGTTGCTTTTGTGGCGCTTTTTGGTGTCTGATGTAAACTGATATTCTGCCTAAGTTCAGGCACTCATCAAAAGATTTTTCTGCAAAAAAAAAAAAAAGATTTTAAATCAAAAGGTTTTAGGGAAAAAAAATCTTTTTATGAAAAGGTCACAACTGAACCTACTCAGAGGAATGTGCATCAAACTCTGCTTCCTCCTGACATGTAAGACTGAGGACAGGTGGTTGTTTTGGAGCTGACTGCAGATCCAAGTGGCCCCATGGGGCCCCTGCCCATTGAGACACAGGCCAAGGCACAGCCATCAAGGCACTTGCCTTCAACAAGGCATACCAGAGTTGGACATCATCTAGGAGAACAGAAGCATTTTATGGAGAAGACAAGGAGCACATTTTAAGTGAGGACAATTGTGCACTCCAGAAGTTTAACTGAGTTTATTTCCATGAGCTTTGTTTGGTGTTTCATGCTGTCACTGCAGCACATTCACTAGTGATAAGACGGGCTTCAGCAGCAATGGTGTAACCAGTAATCCGTGACTGGACCCGCTCAGGGCAGCGGGGAGAGCAGTGGATGTGGTGTACCTTGATATCAAGACTTTTGACATTGTCTCCTACAACATTATTACAGACAAGCTGAAAAATTACGGGCTAGATAAGTGCACAGTGACATTGATTTAAAACTGCCTGAATGGCTGGTCCCAGACAGGGGTGACCAGTGGCACAAAGTCTGGTTAGAGGCAAGTCTCTAGCTCTGTGCCCCAGTGGTGGTTACCTCATCGTTAATGGCCTTGACGCTGGGACAGAGTGCACCCTCAGCAAATTTGCAGACAATGCAAGACAGGGAAGAGTGGGTGATACGCTAGAGGATTGTGCTGCCATTCAGGGGGACCTAGACAGGGTGGAGAATTAGGATGAAGGGAATTTCATGGAGTTCAACAAGGGAAAATGCAAAGTCCTGCATCTGGGTAGGAATAACACCAGGCACCAGTACAGGCTGGAAGCCCGCCAGCTGCAAAGTCACTCTACAGAGGACCTTGGGATCCTGGTGGACATCAAGCTCACCATGAGCCAGCAATGCACCCACAGGACAAAGGAGGCCAAGAGCATCCTAGGCTGCTTTAGGAAGAACACTGCCAAAAGGTCGAGGGAGGTGGTCCTTCCTCTTTACTCAGCCCTGGTGAGGCCATGTCTGCAGTGCTGTATCCAGTGTTGGGCTCCCCAGTACAAGGAAAACATGGACTTACTGGAGGGAGTCTAGCAGAGGGCCACAAAGATGATTTAGGGACTGGAGCACCTTTCATGTGATGAGAGAGAGAGCTGGGACTGTTCAGCCTGGAGAAGAGGAGGCTCCAGGGAGACCTTATAGCGGTCTTGCAGTACCTCAAGGGGGCCTACAAGAAAGATGGGGAGAGGCTGTTCAGTAGGGACTGTTGTGATAGGACGAGGGGTAATGGTTTTAAAATAGAGGGAGGTAGATTTAGATTGGATATTAGGAAAAAATTTTTACACTGAGGGTTGTAGAGCACTGGAACATGTTGCCCAGAGAGGTGGTGGATGCCCCATCCCTGGGAACGTTCAAGGCCAGGATGGGTGAGGCTCTGAGCAACCTGATCTAGTTGGGGATGTCCCTGCTCCTTGCAGGGGGGTTGAACTAGATGACCTTTGAAGGTCCCTTCCAACTCTAGCCATTCTATGATTCTATTATGCTTAACTGGCAAGGGAGGAGAAATTCCACCCGATATTTTTTGATAGCACAACTAATAGGATGCATGGTAGCATGTTTTCAGAATAAAAACATCTCCCCAAAAGCACTGAACAGAGTATTTAGAGAAAGGAACACAGGTAAGAAAGGACTTTATGGCTCATCTCCACAGCACTTCCCTGGGTCACTGCAAACAACCTGCATTTTTACCTTTTCTCAGCTGAGGATGCCAACCTGCAGTGCCTCTCACAGCAACTAAATGTATGCCTTCTGTCACAATGCCTCTTCACCCTTTGGAGCAGCTAAGCACAAAGATCCAGAAAAGTATCTCTTTATCTTCCTTGAAGCACTGAAAACACTACTTGTCACCATGATTTCCAAACAACAAGAAAACAAAATAATCCACTACCAAACCCCACATATTTAGGAGCTGGACTGTTGCTGTATTTTGAGGAGACTGGCTAAAAAGAAGCTGTGTGCACTGTTGCAGTGCTCCATCCTTGCATGAAAACTCAGGGCACCAGCTAAAGGAGATATTCACACACTTCAAACCCACTCAGGGTTACAACTGAAAACAGCGCAGAGGAGACCAGACAAGAATCCTGTACCAAAGGCACAGCTGTGAATATATTTAAGACGGATGTTGAATTTCTGAGTGCCTCAGTTTGCTTGCTCCAGCCAAAAAAAGCCTTAGAATTAAACATTCAGAGTCTACATTTAGAAACCTTTAAGTCCTCCCTGAAGTCTAACAATAATAAAAAATGCACAGAAAATCCCCACAATAATTCAAGTGCTGTTTTGACTCAGTTAAATCTCTCCTTCCACCCTAAAAGGTAAGTGTTATTACTTCTTTGACACATAAGATGGAGATTAAAGAGCAGATACTATATTTCAGAACTGTTACCTTGGTTTTACATTCAACAAACACATCAGAAAGAACGTAAGCAACTCTGTGTACTCTCATGCACCAAGATATGAATAACCAGATAAAAATATCTGGAGGCACATAACGAAATGTATTCCCATGGGAAGGTATGAGAAATAGCACTTTCAGTCCACATTTGAATCAGAGCAAAGGCTGGAGGCGTGAAGAGAAGAGCCCATGTTCACCTAGATGCTTAATTATTCTGCATATCTGTTCATGACATAGCAGCAAAATATTGTATTGATGTAGCATTTGGCTTTATGCTGGCGAACACAGTTCTGGGTGAATTACTGCTCAGTGTTTACAGTCATTCCCAGTACTGCTCTGAAGAACAGTGCAGCCTCCGAGACTTGAGGCAACTGAAATTGCCACATAACTCTAGAATCTGGGAGTTCATTCTAATCAGATCTTTGCTTTTGTTTCTTCTTCTTCAAACATGAACCCAGGTTTTCTCACCCTTACTTGCAGAAATAGAAGAAACAATGGCTCATATTCTAGAAAGCAAGTAGATTTCCCCTAGTTCGATGTATTTAACTACAACTATTTTCCTGAAAGAGAAGTATGGATTTTGCCACAGAACCTCCTGGAGTACAGAGAGTAGGTATTTTCCTTCATGACAGAAGAGACCAAATCTGTCCTCTTCAGAGATTCTATGGGAACAGCTCTCACCAGCAGCACTGTTGGAAAACACTAATGCTAGAACTTGCTTTAGCCTTACTGTAGAATTAAAGAGAAAAATAAATGTGTGCCTGCTTTCCTGTTTGAATTTGTTTGGCTATGCCTTCTAGCCATTAATGGCCAGTATACCTTTCACACAGACGACAGGATCCTTTAACATCTAGTTTTCCTACTTGGGTGGCTTCAGTAGGTTACTTATTTGTCAAAAGAACTAATTTTCAAACAAGAGTTTTTCAGCAAATCTAAGGAAATCAATTAGAGCCATGATGAAAGTGAGTGGAAGGCAAACTTTCATTCCCTAGAACGCTGGAGAAGACAGGCACCTTTTTATTCCTAAATGGACCTTCAAGGTTTCTGGACCAAAGCTTTCCTAACAAGTCACCCTTCCGTTGGGGTGAACACATTCTGTCATTCACATCAGCAGAAAGTTTGTCTACAAGTGGCCCAGTTTCCTAGATAGGCTGAGCTGAAAGCAGTCAACGGAAGAAGAGTTCTATATCCCATAAATCTATTGGTCTCCCCAAAAGCTTGCTGTATGTGCCACCAGAAAATATCTTGTTAAACTCATACAGCTTAAGACTGACTACAGGCATGGATTTCTGTGCAAGGATATTTGTGCACAGTTGGTTCAGTCACCACACCATTTCATTTCTACAGGGCAGGGATGATATGCAAATAAATCATAGGCATGAGAAAGGACTTCATTTCAAATAGCGCTTTTATGGTTGCCGTTATTGCTTCATGATAAGCACAATCTGTGTTATTGAAAGACACAAGAAGTCTAGGCACAGCAAACCACACTGACCCAGCTCAGTCATACTCACACTGATGAGTGAGTTCCCACAGTAAAACAAACCTATCACAATGGAAGGTGCTCAACTGATTTGAATTAGTTGAGATTTGCACACACTTATCGGGACATATCTCACCAACAAACATACTTACATTTCCTTCAACTTTTAGTCCAAGCAACATGCTACAGCCAGGTGCCAGTGCTAGGCTGTGTCAAAATTTCACAAGTGCCGTAGAAGAGTTGCACTGGTCATTCTCCACTAGTGCCTGTCAGGCTTAGCTTGAAGCAGTAACCTTATTGCAAGGTTTCCAGTCAGAGCACAAGAAAGAGCAAGCATCTTTTTTAACAACTCCTTTCTACATACCCAGCCACAGGTTTTGCTTCTCTCAGGGACAACAAGGCTCAGCATTGCACTCTGGACAGCACAGGATCGTAGGCACACTGGAGCTTCTCCACGATTTGCAGATAATCCATTCTTGAACTGCCTTGGAGAAGGAAAGAGAGCAGAACCCACACCAATGGAAGACACTATCTGAGTTCCAGCATGGTGTCTGTGTCAAGCAAGTGAAAAACAACCCTATTAAGCTATGACCAGTACTTCTAACAAAACTGTTCCCCTTGCAGTTTCTTTTCTCCTACAGATCCAGTTTGCCTCCGCTGCAGGCCATTCCAGCAAATACCCAGCCACAGCCAGGCAAAGTAATGAAGCCTTTCATTAATTCTTTCTGGATAGTCTTTCCCTGTGGTCTGTGTATACTGTCACACTGTGACTAATTACAGCCTATAAAATAACGCACATATGCTATGCAAAGTTTGGGCCTTTCCTTACTACTTCTCCCAACTGCTTCGTTTTCAAGCCTTTAATAATGTGCCTTTAACATACGATTTTCTTTGCCTTTTTTCCCTGTCTCCTTTTTGATGTAATATGTTTTCACTAACAGTACAAAGCAAGCAAGTAGGCAGAGCTTCTTGTGAGAAAACCAGCCATTAGTTCTAACTTTCCATTACCAAAACAAACCGAGATCAGTGAGTTTCAACTCTTCCTCTGCCACACATGCTTACTTGCAAGACAGCAAATCTGTGACCACAGGTTCTTTATTTTTACTCACTGTATCTGTCCATCAGAGGATTATGAAAAATCCACCCACATCTTCTCAGCATGTAAGCTCCCCAGTGACCTCCATTCTACCCATTTCAAACTAGCAATACCTTGCTAGGTACGCACCTCTTGATCTCCAGCATGTTTACTCACACAACAGCACTTTTAATATGCATGTGATTACAGTTAGAAAACCACATGCAGTTACCTGCCCAAGAGCAAACAGGAAGTTTGAAATCTGGAACCAGCTTGATCCCAGGTGATGCTACAGTCAGTGCGGCGCCTTAATCCATAGACCCTTTTCTTTCATGCAGTATGACTAATGATAGTCACAGGAGTAACTTCAGGACCTTCTGCTAAGTGGAATGTGTCACTTCGGAAAGGGATTAGATAAAAGGGAGAGGCAAAAAAGCTTTCATCTAGAAAGGAACCCACTGAAATATGAGTAGGAGGAAAAGCCTTTTACTCTGACCAAACTATTCTGTGTTTTTTCACAAGTAGGCTTTATGCAAGTACTGCGCAGGAGTGTTGGTGCTTGTAGGTGCACCCACCACTGTGCAGGTGGGTGCCTGTAGGTGGAACTCATACAGTCAGCTCTTAAGAGTGTGCGACAGTTCCCATTCTAAGAGTCAGTTTCCTACATTTTACAATATTGACAAATATTATTAATTTGGGCTAGAATTATCTATGGTAGACTTCTGCCTGAGCCTCATATTTTTTTTTTTGTCTTTACATTTTAGCTTAGGTCAATAATCCAATAAAATTACTCATATCAAAGTGTGTACAACCTTTCAGTTGAAAAGCTGTAGCACTGAAATATCTAAGATCAGGTGGTTAATGTTTGCAGCATTTGCCTTTCTGTTAGTGATATGCTATGCTGAGTCCCATAAAGGCCTGGCCAAAATTAGTCAAGGAACAAGACTTTGGAAATGTACAATTCATATTCACTGCACTATCCACTGAATCTTTCCTCTCAAAGGAAGGTACATGAGTTCCAGAGAATGAAAGCACAGATATAGTCCAGTGCTGCTGTAAGACTTCATACGCAGAAATGTGAATGTAGACCCATCCCCTAAGGGTCTTTGCAAAAACAATTACATCATGTTGAAACAGAAGGATCTCTAAAGATAAGGAGGTATCTATAAACATTCAAGTTCAAACCAATTCTAAACCTATAAGTAGGAACAAAATAAAAACAAAGGTCAGGCCCGCCATTTCAGAAAAGGGAAATGTAGTGAGAGTGACCCAGCCCGTTGTATAGCTGGACAGAGAAGAACACTTGTTGCACTTCCCAAGTCAGGGGCATTTAGGATTGCTAAATTTGCCATGGCAGAAAAGCACAATGAGCCTCTAGGGTTCAGAAGAAAAGTCCAGCAGAAGACAAGTGATCTGAAGAAGAAACCTGTAACCATGACCATCAATCCAAATCACAAATACTGCTGAAGAGCAGCAAGGAAACTGAGGAAGAGTGACAAACAAGTATTCCCTCTTTAGTCTCTACAGCCAATGCTGTGTAGCAGAAAGAGCTTGCTTTAGAAACTTGCCTGAAAAGTCTCTTTCTTTGCATGTCACAATTCCCTGAAATATAAGACTGTGACCCAGAAGGATCACAAGGCCGAAGCACTGGGAAAACAAAGTCTTACAGAAGTAATCCACATAGACACCCTTATCTCAGAAAGTGGCACAAAACCAGCAGAGCTGATGACTGAAGCAGAAAAGTCATGCACCAACCTTTCTGCTTTTTGGCTCTAGCTGTGTCAACTCCATCACCAGCAGCACCTACTTCTAGCTAGCTCCATATTCTAGCCTCTCAGCACAGAGCTAGCCATTGATGGGGAAGAGCACTGCCAGTATTGAGCACTTCAGTACTGGAACTGCCTGCGTCCAAAGTAGAAAAGGCTCCATTTTATTAAGTATTTAGTATCTCCCTCAGTGTCTGGGAGGCCTCAAATCTGCCAGTGAGTGAGCCCCTCCAGAAGGGAGGAATTGTAAGGATGTTTTCTACAGAGAAATTCTACAGTTGTTCTTTCTTCTGGGACACAAATTAAACTATTATCTAGGAACAAGCAGACACTATGAATAGGTTTCTTTCCATTTTTATTCTGTCCTGTATCACTGAGACACATGAAGTTGCAACTAGAATTGGGAACTTCCACAGAAACCATAACAGGGCTGTGTTGGATAGAAACCTCTTTGTTTTACTCTTTGAGGCAAACCTGTTACATTCTAATTTTGAAGGTCTTGTTATTCCCTGTCCCCTCAACATTTTTCATGGACTTTTCCTCACAGCCACTCTCTTGTCAGCAGTATAGCTCGTGAACACAGATATGAGCCAGATTTCCACCTGATACAGTCAGTATTTTGACTGCTGGTTAAATGAGGCTTCAGCACAGACACATCCATGGTTTATGAAGTATTTTGAAGAAAAGTTAAACCTACTAAGATGTACCACCAAGGCATACAGGTTCATGTGCATGCCTGTGCAGGCAGTACAGTTTCTAAGCAGTCTAAACCATACAAAGTGTGGTGTGTAAATCAGACATCAGAGCAAAGATAACATTTTCCTTTTGCACTAAGAAGCAGCACAATAAGCACTTCACAACCTAAACTGGGGTTGCTATTAGTTCTTTGTGGTAATGTAACTGCATAACTGAAAGCCACAAAGAATTCAGTAGCAGAAAGCTATACTAGCCTGAATACAGATTTTAAATTAACGCAAAGATCAAATTCACACAGTGAAAGTGGTCCTGCTGCAGCTGAAAGGTGCCTGGTTATTATAAAAATCTTTTTTTTGCAGCAGCAGCAGCAGCACAATCTATCAATTCAAAGGCAGTCACATAGAGGACGCACACCTGGCGTTGCTCAGGCACAAGAGGAGCCACTCCCTGGTCACAAGAGAAGTTTATACTTCAAGACCTTCTTAGGCCTCTGAGAAGTTACTGGCCAGGAGTACTCTGGGTCAAGGGTATCCTGTAGATTTTTGGGGATATTCTCATGAGACTGTGGACCTTGTCATGATTTCTGATACTATCAGAAATACTTTATGTCAGCAGCATCTTCCAAGTACCTGCTGTATTTGATTTCTGCCACTAGCCTTGTTTTATCTTTTATATTAATTCTGTTCACTATTTACAGTTTTCTCCAAATTGGTTAGATACTGTCTAGACAAATTGTAAGAGAAATAAATAGCAGACTTATCCCTAGAGGTCCAGAAATCACCTTCAGTTTTCCCCTACCAAAAATGTCCAGTCACAAGGTTCAAGACCAAAGTGAACACAAACAGTTTTACCTAGGAAATAGCAAATATCTGACTACAGACTCCAAAGTATTTTACTGCTATAATTCATTATTACTTGCCAGTTTGTCCCAGAGGATTACACAGAAGCCCATCCACATCATCTCAGTGTGCAGGATGCCCTCAGAGAGACAAGCTTTCTGCTGATCAAGGCCTTTCTAGGTCAGAAGTTATATTTAATCTGGTTTCTAAGCAAGTTACCCTCTACTACTGAGATAAGCAGGTGACTTCATCAGTATTTTGGAGACAGGGAGCAAACGACAGAAGCATCTCCTGTGAGGCCTGGGAATAATTGCCAGGTCATAGAAGGGGCAGTAGCAAGTTAAAAAAAATAAAAGGTTCTTTCCAGCTCAACTTCTCATTTAGGCAAGGATCCAATGGACAAATAAGTCTGATACATGCTCAAACCTCCCCCAGGCTGCATGGTTTTGCTTCCAATTATGCTAAATTTTCCAGAGATAAATAGTATGCCCTAGAACAGGCACATGGAACAGGATCAGTACCAGTTCCCAAGCCCAAGAAAAATGTGCCAGGTGTCCATCATCTCTGCCTCATTCCTCATGTTCTCTCCAAGTACTTGGGAGGCCTCTTTGGACGTGGGCTCAGAACTCCACTCCTGCTAATGCCCAAGCACCTCCTCGCTGAAAAAAAATAATCAACAACATAAATGTAAAGAGACATATATTGTTGTCACTTTGCAGAAGGGTTGGGTAGGGACTGTATAATTTTAGCATTTTCAGTGCTGAAGGAAGAATGTTTTTCCACTAGCTCAGAATAAGAAAACTCTGATATGAAACACAGACAAGAAGAGACTCCTGCCCCATTTGAGCTGTGCTGTGGAGTTTATCAGCCACAAATCAGCCCTGTGAGGAGAGGCAAGGCAAAGAAGGTACAGGACGCCCAGCTCTACAGAAAGGCAGGGGGTGGAAGCTCTCCAGTTTCAAGGACTCATTTCACCAGAATAATGCAGAGTCACAGCACAGTAGTGAAAAGAGAGCAATGACTCTGGTTACTGAAGATGTACCAGCATAACAGGAATCTGGCACAAGCCAGACTGCATGGAAGAGCCATCTGAGACAGAGACAAGAGCAGGCTTGAATATTGAGTGCAAAAACTGTTTGTGCCTTCTGTGAGGAGACCACAAGTGCAATGAGTGGGTCAGGCTGTTTTTTGGAACACAGCACTGTTGTACACCAGGGCCAGGGCTCTTTGCCTAGGCTGTATCTTTATAGCTTTTTCACGGTCTTAGCCAGAGAGAGATCACATCAGAGACCAGGCCAGAACTCCAGGTGTTCAAATGAGGTATAGGAAACAGAAGTTGTGGAGACCAGCTGAGGAAGGGTCATCACATTGCTTCCTGGAGTGGCACGTAGGCCAATTGTCTGTCCCAATTGATGAGGGCATAAGTGCTGCATTAACCCAATGTATCAGTAGCAGTCACGATGCAGAACCACTCTTCCAAAGATAAACATATGCCAGGATAATTGGATGATGCAACAGAAAGAGCTGGCCAGAGATCCACGTCCTCTGAAATTTAACCATCCTCATGCTGGCATTAGGACACCAGATCTCAGAGAAGAGAAAAAAAAATAAGAACAAAGTATAAAACTTAAACTTAGAACCTAGCTTATGAACTAAATATTAAACTTATGAAAACTAAATACCAAATAAATATCATTGAGTACCCAAAGTATACACACAGTTTTTCTCTAAGCACTTAATTAGTAATTCTAGGCACTGCATCCCTTCGTAGTGTGTCTTCTGCTTAGTGCTGAAAATATTACATGTTTTTCTGAACATGGTGTTTAAAGGCAAATAGAATTCTAGAATAGTTTGGGTTGGAAGGGACCTTTAAAGGCCATCTAGTCCAACCCCCCTGCAAGGAGCAGGGACATCTTCAACCAGATCAGGTTGTTCAGAGCCTCATCCAACCTGGCCTTGAATGTTTCCAGGGATGGGGCATCAACCATCTCTCTGGGCAACCTGCTCCAGTGTTCCACCAACCTCATTGTAAAAATTTTTTTCCTGATCTCTAATCTGAATCTACCTCTTTCTATTCTAAAACCATTACCCCTGCAACTTGGGTGACATGATGGGGTAAGCCCTTATCTGTGAAGGCTGAGGCAAAAAAGTTGTTAAGCACCTCAGCCTTCTCCATGTCCTGGGTAATCAGGTCACCAGTTTCCTTCTGGGGTGGGCGTACATTCTCCCTGGACTTCCTTTTGTCCCTGACATACCTGTAGAATCTTTTCTTGTTGCCCTTGACGTCCCTGGCCAGATTCAACTCCATCAGGGCTTTAGCCCACCTTTCCTGATCCCTGGCTGCTCTGACAACCTCTCTGTAATCTTCCCAGGATACTTGTCCTTCCTTCTACCCTCTGTAGGCCTCCTTGTTGATTTTAGTTGGTTCAGGAGCAACTTGTTCATCCAGGCAGGCCTCCTGGCATTTTTTCTCTCGACTTGCTCTTCCATTGGGATGCATTGCTCCTGATAGAGCGATAGTGTCACCACTCATTGATGATTTCTGCTCACAGCACTGTTGTATGAGAGATTTAACATCTCAGACATTTAATTCTAAGAGCTGATGGAAACTTTTATCCTGTTATTAGTGATTTAGATGCTTTTTCTTTAGAATTAAAAAGACATGCTAAAGAAGTCATGACATTAGAATGCAGCCAAGATCGCTGTCTCTTATCCCAGTGAAGATTTCAGCACCATTTAAAAATATTTTCATAGTGCCCAGCTTAGCAAGACAGACATAAGGCTATGAGGTATCTACCAGGGTTTGCAAACATGCCTTCATCCAGATTTCTCTCAGGAATGAGATCACAAACCTAATAACACTACTGAGTCAGAGTTAGTTCCTATTTACAACAGAGCAAGAGGGCAGAATTTCTACGACAGGAATATGTGCAATAAGAAGGAGATAATAACAAATGGAGTATTCTTGCCAGCATAATTCAGAATTACATTTACACAGCTAACAACATTAAATGAAAAAAGATACCATCCTCCCCCACCTGTACCAGTCTAAGACTTCAGCTGAACTAGAGCAAGGGCTCTGCCGTATTAATCTTTCATCTAGGACAAGGTAGAAACTCCACAGTGGCCATAGATAAAACAGCAGTAGCCCAGGGCTGACAAATACCCATGTGTCAGTTGCAGTAACTATCAGGTGTATGACTAAGTGTACTCCCTCACCACTCTTCCATCAGAGAAAAGCTAAGTTGGAAGGCTTCCTCTCACTGCAGGGCAGCCTGGAGAATGGTAGCCCAGACCAGATCATTAGGTAAGTCCATAGTGGTAAGGCTGGTCCAAGGTCATGCTGGGAAGTCAAGCCACAGTTAGGCCTGGTTAAGGTAACCAGGGTCAGACACAGGCCAGCAATCCTCAGGCATCTTCACAGCCACAAGACATAACCAGGGTCAGGCTGTGACACCAGTCCAGAGCAAGGCCAACTCAGACACCAGCACTCCTACAAGGCAGCTCAAACAAGAAGCAAGGCCCCACACCTAGGCTTAAATTGGGTTCCTGGGCCCATGGGCAGAGAGCTTGGGTGAAAACCCAGGTGAGGCCAGTCAGGGCCATTAAGGCTTGTTAGTGCCCCCTGACAGTAGGAACCTAACCCCTATAAAGGGCACGCTAGCTGCACAGGCATGAGCTTTGTAAGTCTGCCTAGAAATGGGTTGCTGATTACCAGGGCCTTTGCTGCTGTATCTGGAGTTGCATAGGGTGCAGTCACTCTTGAGGACTATGAAGTAGGTACAGCTACAGAAACAGAGGAGAGGCTAGCTACTGTGAGTCCTGCACTGCTGTAGTAGCCATAAAATGGGTTGCTTCTTGGTGGATTGTAAAATAGGCTGTGTATCACTCATAGCTACCACTGAGCAGGAGTGCCTTGGTCTAGAGGGTTGTGCTTAAACTGAACATAATTCTAGGGCTTCATATAGGCTTTGGCAGCATGTAGACTTTTATTCACAATCAAATTTTTCTTCCTTGGGTTTGTTCATTCCTAGGATAATAAGCAGCCTGGACAGAGCTCTGTTTGTCTCTGTGCATAAAGAAGATAAAAATCTACAAGTTCTAGTTTGACCAACAGTGCAAAAGGATCTCCTAGCTGGGACCGTCTCAATGATGGGGGACTGTCCAGTGCCAAATCTTCAGGATAAGACTGCAAATATTCACAATGCAGCTAGTGTAACTAGGCAAAATTGAGTAGTGCATGTCTAATCTTCACTTATTGCTATCTCTCTTTCCAGCGGTAGGCTGGTTGGCCCTTGTTTGTAGTATGTGCATATGCATGTGGTATTTCCACTCATGCATATGAACTTTTTCCTAGTAAATAATTTGCTTAACATCTATACATCAAGAGGTTATCTTACATTGCATCAAATAGAGTTTATTCATGTCATGTGTTGCCTGATAGTGTCATCAAAATGCAACGTTATGAGACAAGGCAAGCACATACAACCCTCTAAACCAGCAAGTCTCAGCTTTTGCGGGCAGGTAGCCTATTCCACTAGGAAAAATATTTAATTATGGAACTCCTTGCTGTATGTACCATGCCACAGTAAAAACTGTGCCTGTATTCTGTAGACCTGGCCCATTCATATACACTGCATTGAGAGGCAGCTACAATCTCAATCTTGTAGTTGAAAACAATGAGTTAAATCACAGCTATCAAGTACATCTGAGGCAATGTCCCTCATAGCAAATGCAGTTTGCGTATTTCAGGTTTGATGCCATGGGGGTCAAGCAGCAATTCTTACGATGCTTAAATATTTAAATCTTTAGATTTAATGAGAAAATATCATTAAATTGTTTTTTTTTCTCATTTTTCTTATTCTCAAATGTACAGAAGAATGAACTTACCTTTCTTAGACAAAGATGAATCTTCAGGAGAGTCTAAATGCAGGTGAATGTCAGGATGGATAAAGAAATAATATATATATATAAAATAATGTTTTTCTATTTAAATATTTTAAAATAAACCTACATATAATGATGACCAATCATTATACCATACCTATGCAAGTAATTACATTAGGCAAAAATTTCACAGAAAGTAGACCTTCAAAAATACTTTAAGCTCCCACTGCCCCCAATCCTCCTCCTTTGAACAAATAAAATCTTTTGTTTTGAGTTGAATAAAGTATTTAATTCCATGCAAAAATGTATTTCTGCAAGAGGGCAGCATCATCTTGTTTGACCACAAGGTGGAGATGAAAGGGCAACTAGAGTGGTTTTTTTTTCCACGTCTACTGAAGTCACCCACAAGTCAAATGCACATTATCCCAACTGCCTAGTTTGATGCACTGGAAAATGAGAAAAATAACAACTACCAGGTACCATGTTTTGAATCAGCTGAGAAAGAGATTAAAAAGCATTTTGGTTCACTGTGAATTCTAGCAAAACCTGTGGGATAGAATGGAGAAAAAGGAACATTTTTCTTCTCTAGAAGAAATATGACACTCATCTCTTAGATCCTACTGCTAGAATAGCTGAAAAGTAGAGTGGAATTTAAGTAGATACAATGGCAGAACCATGCAACATAGATGAGATGTTCCTTCTAAAGTAATTTCTGGTCTTTCAGTATTTTTATTGAAACAGGACCTCATGACCTGTTTACCAGCAGAGAAACCCAACCAGGGAGAAAACGCAGCTGGTAACTTTGCAGAAGAGTTCTTCTCACAGATGGTATGGATGGTCAAGTCTATCAGGTGGAAAGTCTGTGCTGAATGTGGATAATAATGCAAGAAATCTTAGTTATTTCAGCTGTCTGAAGGACATTTATTTGTAAGGTAGTCACATGATTTCAGTTCTCAGATCATTATTTTTACTCATCAAGACAGTACCTGTGAAAAGATTTGGAGTCTTCGTAGCGTGCCGAGCCTGGGCTGAAGTCTGAAGTCCACGTTCCAAAGTGTTCTCCATTGCCTTTTTTGTTTGTTCTGATCCTTCTGGATTTCAATTTAGATCTTTGATTCTCACAGAAACCAAACATTAATATGTGCCAAAAAGCCTCTGGCATATGCCATTTCGTATACAATTGTCCTGGTTTCGGAAGGGATGGAGTTAATTTTCCTCTCAGTAGCAGGTGTGTTTTGGATTTTGTATGTGGAGAATGTTGATAAAAACACTCTGGTGATACGAGTTGTTAATGAGACCAAGGACACTGTCTGGCTTTCCAAGTCTCGTTAAAGTCTCATTAACATGCAGATGCAGGAAGCTGGGCGAAAGACAGACAGAATAATTGACCCAAACTGGCCATAGAGAGTATTCCATGCCATAAACGTCATGCTCAGTATATAACTGGGGGTTGCCCATGGGAGGGGGCATCCATTCGGGCATCCTTGGCATCCATATTCCACCTTCTCATCTCTCTTGCTTGCTGGCATTGTTCCCTCTACCTTGCTGGTTCGCTCTCCCCGACTTTGCTTGCTGCTCGGTGTAATTTCCGTGATCGCTGCTCGGCATGGGCTGTGTCGGTCATTTGGACATCAGTGGTGAGAAATCGCACATTGTTCATTTTGTATATTTTGTATATATTAATATCCTTATATTCTGTTATTTTTGTAGTTTTCCTTTGCTATTTTAGTAAACTGTTTTTATCTCAACCCATGAGTCTTCCTTTCTTCCCAATTTCTCTCCCCAGTCCCACTGGGTAGGGGGAGGGTGAGTGAGAAACTGTGTGGTGACTCGGGCTAAACCACCACCACAACCATGCTATCTTGTAGATGGTATTACTGAACCAAGTCTTGGCAGAGAAAAATTGAGAAACTTTAGCTGGTTTAGCTAATGACATAAACATCCCAACCTATCTTGAAAGCAAGCAGAATATTTAATCACAGAAGATTTCATCTTTACTCAGTTTAGGCAGTTATTTGGATCACAACAATCTATTGTCAAAGTGATTTTGGGAGAAGAAAAGCTGCCGTACTCCTCCTGCACGGTCACTGACAACAGTGCCAAGTTCATTAGTAAGCTGCTGGTGGTATTTATAGCTTATCAGGGTAAACAGTTGCTCTTTACAGAGCTCAAGTTGCCATCATAATCAAAGGGCACAAGGTTCAGAAAGCCAGCCCAAAGTTGGAAGCTTAGAACGCTCTGCTCAAAACCCCCCTTTTGGCTCATCAAAATTTAAGTTGCGCTATTTCCTGGATTTTAGTGCTGTTTCATTCTACTTTCAGCATTTCCATCGCAAAGAGCAGCTACAGCAGTTTCTAAAGAAAGAACAGAAAAGTGTGAGGCAACACGTCATTGCTAGTCCCCAAATTACGATTTTTGAGCTTCTGAGTCACTGCCTCTTTCTTATTAGTGTTCAGACAAGCTTGCCAAGCACTGGAGAGATGCAAAGTTCTAATGGCATCACTTGCATTCACTAATATCTAGTTTAGAAACTCTGACCTGATTGAAACATAAAACATTCTAACTACCAGAATTTTACCAGCATGTTCTTTTCTTCACCAGAAGTGCTCTCAGTATTGCTAAGTTCCCAAATGGTGATATTTAGAATTCTTCTCCCCAGCTTCTGGAATCATATGGTTCTGAGCTCTCATATCTTGAGACACACTGGAGGGAAGGGATGCCATCCAGAGGGACCTTGACAGGCTGGAGAGGTGGGCTTGTGAGAACCTCATGAAGTTTAACCAGGTCAAGTGCAAGGTCATGCACATGGGTCAGGGCAATCCCAGGCACAAATACAGGCTGGGCGGAGAATGGATTGACAGCAGCCCTGAGGAGAAGGCCCTAGGAGAGCTGGTGGACAAGAAGCTCAACATGAGCCAGCAATGTGCACTTGCAGCACAGAAAGCCAACCACATCCTGGGCTGCATCAGAAGTGTTGGCAGAATATGGTCTCTGGTCATATGATTTGTGTCCAGCAAGTTGAGAAATGATTTGTCAGTCTTCAGGGTTGGCAAGGCTCTATTTTCCAGATCGTATAGATGCTGAACCCCCCTGCGCTGTTCTTAGTCATATATTGCTAACAACTGTTGGTTGGTACTTCCCTGTGCCAGACAGGCCTTGTTTGTCCTGGTGTAGCAAGCCAGGCTCATTCGTAGTCATATATTAGTTTCAGAAAAAATGAACTCTTTGGGTTAGCAAATCTCCTTACATGGGAGAAGCCTATTTGTTCCCAATTTCCAATAGATGCATCCTCATAACATAAGCATTGTAGGTATAAAACATATGTAGCCTTGGGAGTTGAGCTTCTCTGTGACAAAAGCAGCTTTTACAATTCACTTATAAAAATGAAGGTGACAGAACAAGCCAGTAGCAAAACTCAAGAGAGATCTTTGCCTCTGGCCTATCCTGACCCCTCCCAGATCAAGTTTCCTGCCTTCCTTAGAAAGTTGCAAGAACAGTATCACGAAATCACAAAATTCCATCCTACATATTAAAAACATTGAGACTGTCAGGAAAAATCAAGGCTTGATGAATAAACTGACCTTTCTGGAGTTATACTAGAGATTATTTTGGATGCTGCACATCTTAATTAAACCAATTATAACTGAACTGTTTTATGCCTTACACAACTGTGATGGATTAGACCCGGCTAACAACCAAATGCCCATCCAGCTGCTTGCTTCCTACCCCCACCCTCAGCTGTAGAGAGGGTGACAATAGGAAGACTGGGAATGAGAAAACTCATGAGTCAAGATAAAAATTAGGAGATTGCTTATCAGTTACCCTCATGGGCATAAGAGACTTAGCTTGGGGAAAATTAATTTATTGCAAATTAAAAGAAGCATTTGATCAGGGATTTGGGTAGTGGGAAACAAGAATAAAAACATTAAAACAATGTCTTCTGCCCTCTTCTGTGCCCAAGTCCATTCCCAGCTCCTCTACCCTCCCCAGAGCGGGGGAAGCAGGGTTACAGTCAGTATAAGGCAGTTCCTCCCCGCTGCTTCTTCCTCCTCACACCTTTCTTCTGCTCCATGAGGATCCTCCATGGGCTGTGCTGAAACATCTGCTCTGGTACCATGCAACACCCTTCCTCCTCCTCTTCTGACCTTGGTGTTTCCTCTACTGTTTCTCACTTTTTTTGTTCCCTCTGTTGTGTTTTCTGCCCTTTCTTAAACATTTTTTCACAGAGGCACCACCAGCTTTGCTAATGGGCTCAGCTGTGTCTAAGACTCAGTACATAAATCAAAGGAAAAATCCTATTGTGGGGAACTCCTCAAATGTTAATGTAAATGTATTTTTCACCTGGATGAGGATCGTCCTCTATTAAATATAAATCGTGTCTTTTTTTTCCTGAAAGTTAGTGGCAGAGGAGCTGATCATTTTAGAGATAAATGCAACACAGAACTTATCTGAATAATATGGAATATTTCCAAATCTCCCAAATTTCTGGCTGACAGCCCAACCTGGAAGTAATAATGTCAGTGGGATCTGAGTCACAGCATCAATCCTTTGCTAGGGAAGCCCTCTTTCACGGAAAAAACAATTTCTTCATAGAAGAAGATACATGTGGCCAGAATGGAGACAACGGATCCTGTTTTCCATTTGAGATTCTAGAGGTTGCTGAAGCTTTTATCAGCACCCTTTATGCTGTCTCTGTGGTGAGCTGAACTTCACAGAGAAGACAGGCTATGGTAATAACCCAGAGTAACTGAGAGAGGCTTATTCTTCTCTAGTGTCCAAAAGTAAGATGCTCAAAATAATAAACGTAAACGGCAAGCTTGAGGTTGTGCTAGTTCTCTGTGGAAGTATATCTGTCTTTGGGAAGCCATTTTGATGCAGGTGCAGAAAACGACAATGAACCTAGCATATATTTTTAATCAATATTGTGACCTTCCTGCACATAAATGGCCCATAATTAACTGAAATTATCTATAGACAGTAAGAGCAGCAGCAATATGGACACGCACACACACACATCCAGCACTCATTACTGCATGCCTTGACCACACTTTAGAAAGACTGTAGCTTTTCAAAGTTGCAGGAAACATTCAGATCTGGCAACACTTTCAGTTGCGTATCTTCTCCAAGTGGGGGATATGTTTTGCACAGAAGTCCCTCCTGAACTACTATCTATCATTTCAGAGTAGCTTTAAAAACTCAGTCATACATTAACAAATCCCACCACCATCCGATATTTCAGACTTTAATCACATGCTTCTCTTTACTTCCTTTTGTTTTTTCTTCACGTGGTGTGAAATGCAGTCTGAATAGAAAGGCAGAGAAACCAGAGTTTCTAGAGCAAAGGTAGAAAGATTAGGATTCAAGCCTGGAGAGCTAATTATTACTATTAGGACTAGAATTTAGTTTTTGTTTCCCTTGATCCCCACAATACAGAACAGCAGGATGCCTCACCTCACATCAACTTCAAGGCAAGAAAAGGAAGTAACTTTTAATTCACTGCATAAATGGCTTGCGTACCTCCTTATCACCAGATATTGCTGAAATAAGAAAATAAGCAAGACTCCATAAAACACTAGATAGTCATGAATTGTGGAAACATCAGAAATCAGAACAATGCAGGTATAGTACTGAAATAGATATTAAGCTTTATGTACTGTCACTTAAATCAAGACCTATCTCCTGAATATTAGAAAGTTTCTTGCACCTTTATGGAAATGATCTTATGCTGGACTTTAATTTATTCATTAGAAATGTCGATTCTATTAGAATAATCTTCTCTCAGCCTTACTGCTCTTTACTAAGCAGAATAAGACAGAAATAACTATCCAAAACTCAAATCAGGCAGAAGAACCTCCTCCTTCTGCTTACACATGTAGCATCTGTTGCAGGAAATGACAGAAATGCCTCTACACCCTGCAAATGTCTCCATACACCAGCTTCTTTCCACTAACCTCAGTTGATTTATGTTAGGGAAGAATTTCACACAGATTTATCATGTTTCCTTACTCAAGCTGCTTCAAATAATAGAGGACGTATCACATATGTCCACAGCTTCATTAGTCTGTGCAGCAACTCTGGGCGTAATAGACACAGCACGATATGCAGGGTAGTGCAGAGGTTAGTCCTCACCTAGCTGAGCTAGCTGATGTCCAGGCCACATCATTAGAAGTGCTGCAAATGGTGTTCAAATGCAGAAGTTGCTCCTTCATATCCATAGTTTGCCCGGCCTCGGCTGGGAGATTGCTAGGAAGCATCTCCATTGGAAGAAAATAGCCTCAGATGCTGCTGTCAAGTGAAAATATCCTGTTCATTCCTCGAACCAAGGATTTCACCAGAGAAGTGAAACATCTTTCTGTTGTTCAAGCAGAGCCTTAACAATTACTTATTTCTGTGCAGCCTCCTGACCAAAGAAAAGAGAGACTGACTCCATCTAGGATTCATCTGGAGGTTCCCACTCCTTTCCTCTCACCAAATATCTGCCTCAGTTCATCTGATCTTCTGAGTCACTTCCCGCTTTTCAGTCGTCTGCTCTCAGTGCAGTTCTCCAAGTAAGCCCAGTCTTCTTTGCACAATCTGGAGCAGGGTTCAAGGGAAGCCTTGCTGGGAGGTAGGCTAGGACATAACCACAACATAATCACAAGGTAAAGCTCCTAGGTATTGTGGCCTATGCAGGAGTTTGGGGCAGCTGAACATCATGCATTTTAGTGATTTTAATGCTTTTTTCAGGAGAGCCACAACATTTCATACCAGCAGGAACTGTGTGCCTTCTGCATATGTCAGTGAGACCAGAAACAGCTACAAGAAAGCTGATAGGTCATGGCATTGCACTGGGTCATTCATCCCCACTGGGTAGCAGTTAGTTGCACGAACAAGCTGCTGTGCCTTGGCTAGGTGCAGTGCTGCACTGACTTGCCTGTACCACTTCTATTTCTGAGGGCAGCTCAAAGCCAGCTCAGGAAGCTCTGCACTGTCAGCAACTGCACCCCATGGACGTGGCCCACAGAGGCTATTGAGACAGGAATCCAAGGAGTGATGGGAAGCAGAATTTCAGACTAGGCTGCAGGGAGGTGTTTAGTACATCTAGCCTCCTCACCCAGCACCCCCAGAAGTACTTTGAAACATGAGTAACATTTTATTTACCTATACATGTGTATAAAGTCAGGTCCTCCAATTTCAGTCTTGCTATTAAACGCAAGCTTCTCTGAAGAGAGGTGGACTCCAGGACTCTGGGAATGTGGGCTTCACCTCAGCCTCACCCTACCCTCCAGTAGGAGTTGTATAAAAGAAACCATATTCTCATCAGGACTTTCAGGTGTGTGGGTGTTTCCAGGAATAAACAACACCCAACCACAGAACAACCAGGAAGCGACTTTGTAAGCATACTATGTCACTTTACTGCCATAAAGTTTATAAATTTTATCTCCATAGCCAGCCTACCTATTATGCCATTCTACTAGGGGACTTGCCATGTGGTGGGACCGAGGGGCTAGGAAATGACCATTGCACGCTGATGCTGAAAGCAAGAGCTGAAATTCCAGAGTCTGCAATTGCAACCATTCAGGCAATCAAATTTCAGGCAGACCTGTCAATCAAATTCCAGGTAGAGTCGATGAACTCTGTTAGAGTGAAGAACTGGAATAGTCAGAGCAACAGCCAGTCAGAGTAAAGTGCATCAGCAATGTAGATACAGGAGAAGTTTTGCATCTGCCCACACAAGAAGTGATGCTATCCAATACTTTTGCTTTCTCTTTCACATACCCCCATATGCAAAACTAATGTATTTTGTTACAAAGTATGCAAATAAAATTTACGAAATGATTTTTTTTTTCCTTATAAATGTAACAAGTCCTAGGCTCTAAGACAGGTCATCAAAAGGCAGGAAATTCACTGACAAGTGTGACACACACTGCTATCTCTGAAAGAATTAAAGTGGTTTTAATGCCCTATACATCGGACAAGGCCATTGCATAAAGTGATCCAGCCTTAATTTCACATCCTTGCCCAAATGCCAGACAAAACCATTGTATTTCACTGCTAGGATGAGCACTTACTCAGTGAGTAAAACACATCTGTCAATACACAGAGAGTCATGATGCTTTTCCAGAACCATTCCCAGCTTCAGAGACAATTGGATTCACTCAATTATGTGCAGCCTGTTGAGCTCTGTGTACGGTTACAAGATCTGGGATCCTCAGCTGACATAGAAAGAGGCAGCAAGGAGAACTCTCACATGGAGAAAGTCATGGTAGCTCCATAAGAAGTCAACAGAACCGGGCCAGCTTAGAAGTCTATACCAGCTGAGGTTCCAGCACTCTGATATGCGTGTCATCATTGGAAATGAAGCTCCTCAAAAGAATTTAATTTCTGTCTGCACCTCGATAATTGAAGTCCAGCTTTACAGCTCCTGCACTTCTTGTTGAATGAGTTATTAGTATGGAATCTGCTGTCAGCAAGGACTTTAAGACTGAGAAAACCACTTCAAACAGAGCAGATCACAGACTCTGCCTTTGTCAAATAATATCTGACATACTTAACATAAAATGGGTCTGTAATAACCCACACTGAAAACCACAGGCAGAGCCCAGATCTGTGCTCTCAGAATACAGAAGACAGGGAAAGTTCAGTCTCCGGGAAGGCTGTGATGGCTCTGCATAGCACCTTAAAAAAACAACGCTTGAGTTTTCTCTGCTGCTCTGTGGATACGTGCACTTACTGAAAGTGTGCCTTTAACTGCACCTTGTTAGCAATGTCTTCATCCTCAGGCTTTGGCTTCAGCTATCACAAATCAGTTTATCCCTCTCCTTGTCCGCCTTTCCATCAAACGCACACTACTATTCTGACTGATGCAGTCAGCAAACCCTGACAACTTTCCCTCCTTTCCCTCCTCTACATGCGTTATTTCTCCAGGTTGTCCTCTGTCCCACTCTGGTTTTCTCAGAGTCAGTTCCTCTGTCCTGGGATCCTGGGTCTCAGTGTGCACTTGAGAGGACATGCTCCAGTGAATAAGAAATAAAGTACTCATCACTTCTTCTGGTAAATTTATGTTTTCAGTCGTGTCCTGCCGCAGACTTCTCATATCTCACTTCCCAAGTTCTATTGTCTGTAGCAGAATTTTCACAAGGTAGAAGAAGGAACAGTTGCAGTACTTCCCAAACTCAGTCCTCCTCAGATTTCTAGATGTGATCAAGTCCCTACAGATATGACCCACAAGATAGCAACTATGTCTCCACCAGCTAACAAGAAAGAAAGAGGAGCTTTCATAGGCCTCATGGGATTCTGGAGAATGCATACTCCAGGTTATAGTCAGCTTGTGAGCCCTCTCTATTGAGTAACCCAAAAGAAGAAATATTTTGAGCGAGGCTGTGAGTAACAACAAGCCTTTGAGCAGATCCAACACAAGATAGCTTGTGCGGTAGCTCCTGGGCCTGTCTGGACAGGACCAGCTGTGCAAAATGTACTCTACACTGCAGGCAGGGAGCAAGGTCTCACCTGGAGCCTCTGGCAGAAAACATCAGGAGAAACCTGAGGTTGACCACAAGACTCTGGAGCCAGGAGTGTCAAGGACCAGAAGTCCACCAGGCCCCAACTGAAAAACAGATACTAGCAGCATACGAGGGGGTTCAAGCCGCTTCAGAAGTTATTGGTATAGAAGCATATCTCCTCTTGGCACTGCAATTGCCCATGCTACATCCCCTCTACACATAACACAAGCAGTGCTATGTGGAGTAAGTCAGTAGTGTTGATCATGCAGTGGGCTTGAGTGGGGAAACTCAACCACCCAGGAATCCTTGAAGATATCATGGACTGGCCAGAAGGCAGAGATTTAGGAGCATTGCCTGAGAAGGTTGATGGTGCCCAAGAGTTCAGAAGATGAGAGGTCTTATGCTCTGTTTACTGATGAATCATGATGTGTCGTAGGAAACCATCAGAACTGGAAGGCTTCTGTGTGGAGTCCAACATGGCAAGTTGTTGAAGCCGCTGAAGGAGAAGTTGAGTCAAGTCAGTTTGCTAAAGTGAAAGGTGGCTCACTAGCCCTAGAGATTGGTGAAGGAGAAAAGTGGCCAGCACTCTATCTCTATACTGAGTCACGGATAGTGGCTAATGCCCTATGGGGTTGGCTACAGCAGTGTAAGCAACAACCAGTTGGCTAGAAACACACACTATAAACTGTGTCACTGCCCAAAAGATCATTTTGTTTGGCCTATGATGGTAAATGTTCAATGATCTCTCTCTGTCTTCATCTCGACCCACAAGCCTTTTGTTGTATTTTTCTCCCCCTCTCCAACTGAGGAGAGGGAGTGTGATAGAGCAGCTTGGTGGGCACCTGGCAGCCAGCCAAGGTCAACCCACCACACCTTCTCATAGGACCCTCTCGCTTGTTCCTATAAACCCAGGCTTCAACCAGAAAGTTGCTCCCAAAGCATCTTAATGACATCTTAAACAATATTTGCCTAGCAAAAGAATCCAGCTGTCTAACTTCTGGTTCTGAATTAATTCCTATAGGAACGGCAAAGACCTTTCATTATGACAACTTAGAGTAGGACTTTTCTTATTTACAAGATAGTTTGCTCTCTTCCAAAATCTCTATCCCATTGCATCTTTTCATTTTTTTCACATTCATGCAGCAATCATCTATCCAATACGCCACACGTCTGCTCATCCACACCACCTTAGTTTCCTCTTGTCTTTGCATTAAATTTGAGCACTATTTCTTTTTCATTTGAGGTCTCTTACTGCTTACATGTTGCCTACTTTTCTCTCCAGCCTTCTACCTTAATCTCTACTTACATAAACACCTCTTCTGCCTCTCCACACCCTTGTCTAAAATACAGCTATGATATTTATTCACACGCAGTACTAATTCCTAAATCAATGGTAAATACTGAGAAAATAAACCAGAGCTTTAGTGTGAATAGCATGTTGAAAACCTCAGAGAGGAGCCCGTGCGGAGGAGTGTCAAAGTGTTCAAGTTGAATTTAAAGCATCAAGTGGGGAAAAAAATATATAGAACACCCTCCCACACAAAACTGTAGTCAATAAGATGATTCTGAGACCAAGATGATCCAGCTGAATTTCTGTCTTGCCTGATATTCTTTATATGATCATTATCAGTCTTTTTTTACTTATTTACATAGGACCTTAATTCACACTCCTCTATTCCAGTGAACATCAGTGCAGACCATTTTTGAACACCAGTCTGATCAAACAAAATTACCAGAGCATCACAGTACAGTCATCCGCACAGCTTGCTGATGTTCAAACGTAGTGTGCGGTCCTAGCTCCTGAGCAGTTCGATTTCCTGTCGACTTTGATCTGTTTTCTGTCTTTACCTCTTATGCCTTTGTCCTTAGTGGTAATTATTCTGACTCCAACAGCTGAGGCCTTTTGTCTACTGCTGGTGCACAGAACTGTGCCAGTGAAGTGCTGTGGCTTAAGAAAGGAAAAGAAACCCTGAATTTGAAATTAGAAGATCAGTGGGGAAGTGGGGAAACAGGTACAGTATTATTTTAGAAAAACCCACACAATAGCATTCTGAAAAAAACAGTTTTTCAGTGAAAGATGTGGGCCAGCTTCAATTTCTGTATTATTTCTGTTGAAAAGTATGTAAAATAGGCTTTTCTTTCCCCTCAAAACCCTGTTTTTCCCCCTAGGGTCTGGAAAGCCTTGTTGTTCAAGATGAGAACTACGCTGCCAGTAGCTAAGTAGCTACTGGAGGGAGAAATCATTAAAATGTCACTTACAGAGAAGACTTGAGATTGCTTAATTTTTTTGAGGCAGACAGGAGGAGGAATTTTCTTGGGGGCAATAACAAAGAAGTAGCAGTAGTACTAGTACTACGACTAGTAGTAACAAATACGAAGAGTACGTTTCTCTCTAGCTTCCGAAGACTAAGATTTCCTTTTTCATATTAAACTCAGCCTTGAATAGTCTCCTTCGCTTTTACCCCCTCTGAGCTCTGCTGCAGGGTTTATCTTCACTCATCAGCCTCCTGAGGAGAGCCAATGAACGGAAGGCAGAGTTGTTCAATCTGTTTCCTCAGTGTTCGCCTAGGCTCTCAGCACAGGAAGCCTAGTGCTCTGAAAAGTCAGAAAGAGGAACCTCTCCAGCTTTGAGGAGCCAGTCGATCAGGAGCACATACAGCTAGAGGAGAGGAGTGGGAAAGGGGGAGAGAAAACACAGGCATTGGCTGTTGAGGATGCACTGGCAGGCAAGAAATACTCCCCAGGGCCACAGCTAGGTTGGCAGTGGGATGGATGGAGTGACGGAGCTGCCTGAGCCATGAAAGCAGGAGCCGACATGAAGATTGCTGGGAAGATTGCGTGTCTTTTTGGTGTTTTTGTGCTGCTCACCATCACCAAGGTCACAAGAACAGTAGGTGAGTCTAACTGGGACCAATTAGCCATCGGGACGGAAGAAAGGGAAATGTGCACAGATGTTTTCTTGCCATAAAAGCTATTAGTCATGCTGTGACTTTCTTTAATTGCTAAAAATGATGGAGCACAACTAAAACATGCTTCCCCAATATATACTGCTGCTCTTTTTTCTTAGTGGTCACAAGGCTGCCAGGCATTATCCCTGTGACTTCCATGTAGGCAAATATTTAGTGACCCTTAGCTGGGAATGTATCATTTGTCACAGCTAGCCTTTTTACTCAAAACTCTGAATCCACATAATCTGAGAAA
Source organism: Ardeotis arabs (assembly GCA_011801015.1). Lineage (NCBI taxonomy): Eukaryota > Metazoa > Chordata > Aves > Otidiformes > Otididae > Ardeotis > Ardeotis arabs. Next base: position 74,570 of record JAAGAY010020974.1, read on the forward strand.
CTGATCCATTTGACATATTAAAAACACGCCTGGGAAAGTGTTTGTGAACTTGAAGCCTTTGTCCATGTGGTCTCTGCTGAAGAGAGGCTGCAGATACTCTGAAATAGGGCAGGGATCTCTTGTGTCTTCCTGCGGAGTGGTGGAAGATCACTGATGCACTGACAGTAGAGAGCAGCTTCTGTAATTTCATTCTGAAGCTAATGGGCATGGTCAGTAGCAAGAGCAGAAAAGCCTTTTATGCCAAATACAGCGGCGCTCCTAAGCCTTTCTAACCCCGTCTTTTAGTGTAGTTGACTCAGTTTGAATATAGTTTAGGTACAGCAGTTCATGTCTCCCACATGCTGTTCATTTGCATTTCTAGAGCTTGTACTCTTCCAAACACCATGCAGCAGTCTGAGGACTTGGTCACAGACCGAGGGATTTGAGCAGCCGTTCCAGAAACCTAAACTGTCTGTGTATAGAGGGAGAAGGCAGATAGGTCTGTGACAACCAAATTAAACTAGGGACATCTCTGAAAAATATGTAATGTGCATTCCTATTATGGACAGGCAGAACTAAACTGCATGGACATGAGTTATTCCATTCCACTTGGCCAGAAAAAAAAAAGGCTCCTTGGAGATATTTTAAAGCAAAATGGATGCAGTCGTTGGCAGTGAGGAAACAGCCGTCTATAATGTGTTTGGCTGACCAAATCAAGGATCAAAAATGATTACCTCAGTGCTACCCATTGGAAAACATTGAAATACTTCACAAACATTATTAAACTTTGCATTGGTAACCTCACAACACGCACACTGGAGGTAAAAAAAACCTGTCCCTATTCTGTAGGCAAAGAACTATCTCAGAAGAATACTGAGGAACCTGCTCAGCATCACACACACAGATTATGGTAGCATCAGAGAGTGTCTACAGTTTTGAATAGAGCTGCTCAAAAAGTAATGGAGTATGGATGCGTTAACAAAATGTTAAAGAAAATGGGGGAGACAAAGGGGAATCCTACTGGCAAGAATTCCTTTTAAAAACTGACTTTTCTGGAAATATTTTAAAAAATCCAATGCCAAAAAGTTATTTTTTTCACCCAAAAGTTAATAGGATTTTAACTCCTTGATATCTTGGTGAATCAATTATATTTCCCTTCAAACAACATACAAAAAGATGTTCAGGTAAAATCTAATTTCATGCTTGAACCTTCTCCTCTCCCTCCCCCAAATAAAAAACAGCCCACATTTGATGTAACGTTTTTAGCTAACACTGCTCTTAGACTTACTTCCTTCAATATTAGGATGGCTTTTCTGAGTAAGATGTAGTGACAAGTTTTTTTTCTTTAGAGAACAGAGGCTAAACATGTCAACTTGATCCAATGTGTGTATCCAGAGAATGCTAGTGTTGTATGAAGCTCACAAAGAACTATGTCCCCTCTTCTGAAGAATAGAGCAAGCTACTCTGAATGAAATAAGGTTATGCAAAAACTGTTGTGTGTAACTAGGCTTTATCTGTACTAGCATTTTCCTTAACATTTCCTTAGCATTTTGTTTTCTGTGGTTTGGTTAGTTTTTACAACAGCAGAAGGGGCCGTTCAGAGGCAAGGCTGATGTCACTTCACAGTTGGATAATATGCTACTGAAGCTGCTGGTGCATGATCTGTACTTCTGCAACAATCCTCATAGTAGCAGCAGTGGAAAAGACTCGGGTTTTTTTCGCTAACACTTTGAAGACTTCTCTAGTTTAACTGAGCAGGCAGGACACCTCAGGTGGTTGTGTACATACTCCAAAGGAAAGGGGATGAGGGAGGGCAAAACCTTCCATGAGAGGTTTATCCAACAAATCTCTTTTTACTGGATTAACATTTGCAGTGTTGGACTGTGTAAGTCCTGCATCTGCAGTTGTATCCTGTGACAATAGATATGACCAGGTGCTTGAGAGGAAGCTGCAAGAAATCCATTGTCAGTATTGAGATGTGATTCTCTATGGTTGTCCAGTTTTATCAATAGCAAAAAACTGAACTGGGTGGCATGGCATCAGTGCTGGAATTAGAGTGTATGAGGTTAATAAAAGTGAAGTAGGTTTACAGAACAACCTGGCTAGAGTTCAAATTTACCTGCATACATAATTTTCTTGAATGCTACTGCTTTCATTTAGTTTCTTTCCTTAACATAACTTGTAAATTCTCTTTCTCTAGTGTACTAGTGTTTTATTGCCTTCTTACTTTCTCTGTTCCGGTGTGTTTCTGTGCTTCTGTCTCTGTTGCCTCCTAATCTAGCATACCATGGAATCTTCTTCCAGATACAAAAAAAAAAAATAATAAAATCGTAGCCTAAAAAACTATTCTGGTAAAGTTACATTTGCCTCCATTTCACTATTTCTTTGCTGCTCCTTTGGATCTGTGTGCTGGAATCATTCTGACTTCTTTTACCATAAAAAAACTGAATCCAAACAGCCTCCTTTTCTTACCCAAATGCTTAAAACATCATTCTGTACTATTGAATTAAGCAAAAAATTTATCAGAAGGCATCTAAATTGCCCTAGTACAATCTTCAAAGCATTTCCTTGTGACATTAACTTTTTGCTTTGCTGTGGTCCAAACGCAAAATCTGAATGCGGCTGGTTTCAAAGCTATGGAAACAGGGAAGTTCAGTCTTGCAAGTTGACCACATACTCCATGACTACAAGGCAGATTTTCTTTAATCGAGAATGCACTATTAGAAAAGTTAATGCTATTTAAAACTCACAGTTGATATATTTTGTATCTACAGGTACAATCATTCATAAGAGAAAACTGTAGGGAATTTTCTTATGCTGCTTTATCTTTGTATTGAGTAAGAAAATGCTAGGAAGAAAAGTACTAAGCACGAAACAAAGGTATGACTGAGATTTTAACTATGTAAAAGTGAGGTCATAAGCATGTTTGAACGAGTCCAGAAGAGGGCTATGAAGATGATCAGAGGGCTGGAGCACCTGTCCTATGAGGACAGGCTGAGAGAGCTGGGGCTGCTCAGTCTGCAGAAGAGAAGCCTCTGGGGACACCTTCCAGTACCTAAATGGAGCTTATAAGATGGGGAGAAACTTTTTAGCAGGGTCTGTTGTGATAGGATGAGGGGTAATGGTTTTAAAATAGAGGGAGGTAGATTCAGATTAGATATTAGGAAAAAAATTTTTACAATGAGGGTGGTAGAACACTGGAACAGGTTGCCCAGAGCAGTGGTTGATGCCCCATCCCTGGAAACGTTCAAGGCCAGGCTGGAAGAGGCAAACCTGCTCTGGCTGGAGATGTCCCCGCTTCTTGCAGCGGAGTTAGACTAGATGACCTTTAAAGGTCCCCTCCAACCCAAGCCATTCTATGATTCTGTGTTTTCAGAGCAGTCCCTTATCTGCTCTCTGCAGAGTATGAAAAAGAGGGCATACAAGCTACCATTTGCAGTCAATTATCTATTTTTGTTTAGAATAGCAGGAAAATGTCACTTAAGCATAAATAAACAGTACAACATATTTTCTTCTTTTCATGAGGAAGAGAGTAAAAAGCCCACTTCAGCATGCAGAACAGAATATAAAACATTCTGTATCTGCTTCTATACTGAGAAGTGGGAGGCCTTTGCAGTTTGTCACATATAGTGGCACAGTGCTAGTCTGAAAGAAATACTACCTAAGGTGCTTTGGCATTCAATATAAATGTCTTTTCCCCTCATCCATTCTGCAAGGACGAAGATCTGCTAACTTTGCACATAGAAGTTGCTATATCAAGTTTAAAGTTTACAGCCAGACTGATGTAAAATGTGACAGCTTGTTAATTTCAGTGCTGATTCATTATCAGGTGAAGATTTGGCCAGTGCTGTTTGTTCTGCAAGCTGGATGACTCTAACAAATCATTTAAATACCAAATAATTCCTTAATTAAAAGAAGCGTACCCATCCTTTTTTTTCTACGAAGTCATGTTTTTACTGAGACATAACCCATTTAAGTGAGGGTAGAAACAAAACCTCAGAAAGGATCCCTACATCACTACATAAAATTGCCTTTTTTTGCAGGCATTGTATCATGATACACTTTTCAGAAACAACGAGAGCACCAAAAAAGCCCCCACCTTATGGAAAGGCTGTTTTTAATCCTGATTGAGGCAAGATTCTCTATTTTAATTTCCAGCCTAAATTTGTTGTATACCTATTTTTATTGTTACTACATTCTGAGCTGCTGAATTTCAGCACACATCTACCATTCTACTTATCAAGGTCATCTGGTTCTTTTTATTTGACATTTTCGTTCTTTATACTAATAATGCTATATTTCTGCTGCTTTCAACAAATTTCCTCACAAACTCCTGGTACAAATGACAATGCCATTAGTAAAACCGCTTAACAGAATTACCGTAAAAATCGTTATTAGTAAGCTACCTTCAACCTGACACTTCCTTCTAACACTGCCTTTTGCTTTCACTCCTTAATCCAGTTCTTTATCCATCATGTTTCCCTCCAGTTATCTCTTTATTCTTCAGCTTAATTTATGATTTTCAAGAGGAGACTCTATCAAACCGCGTCTCTAAGTAGGTGAGCTTTAACATCTTTCCTTTGCCTTCAAAACCAGCTGTCTTGAATGAGTGCTTGAAAGGATACTGGAGACAGCTAAAGCGAATGAAAAGATCACAGGAAAATTAAAAACTAGGGACTGGCAATTGCAAAGGTATATTCCACCTTGAATTCCACCTGAAACCTTGGGTTCCTTATTAGGTTCTGTTAGTGTGCTTACCTCTCTGCAACATATAAAGTCATAGTAAAATTTGCAATCTAAAAAAAATCCAGCCATGCTACAGGCACCTCATGCTGGAAAACCAGAGTTTACAATGACAAAGTGTACTTTTCTGACTGTGTTTTAAGGTTGCTATTTCAACTTGTATGAGACAGCAGAAAGATACTTATACTGCAAGTGACACAGTAATGGTGTCAGAAAATAAATGTGTTAAAGGGAGAACAAAAGAAGAATTCAAGTATGAAGAAGAAAGGAATTTCTGAAGATAGGAAAAAAGCCTAAACAGAACGAAATGGGAACAGGAGATATTTTCAAGGAATAATGATGAGTATGGATAAAAGAGTGTGAGTGGGAATCTAACAATAAAAGTATAAGTTGCTTATTGTGTCCGTTTAAAGATATGGCCACAGTGAAAAAGCTGTGATCGGAGCTTCAAGAAACAGTCATAGGAGCTCAGGCCAGCTAGTTCATGCGTTTCTATCACAACAATTAGAGTAGTCTAACTACTAACTACTCACCTGACACACAGGGCTGCTTTTCAGCCTACACTCCGTCCTGTGCTCTTGTGGGTACATTTTCTGAGTCACAAAGCTACCATATACAGAGCTCCGTCAGTACTTTAGCAATCCCTACCCTAGTACAAAGCACTTCTATTTGTTTATCTTTCACTTCATTCCAGACAAGCCTTGCCAAGTGTCACAGACACTCTGTGGCAGTAGAAGAGGAAAACAGATGAAGAGCTCAGCCTGTTGTATCTGTCCTCTTCCAAGCGTCCGGTGCTGCCTTTTTGATTATGACTTGCTATGACTCATGGAATATATTCATTCCAAAATGCAGTTAGTCATTTGCTTGTGGTATGATCATTGTTTCAGTTCATTATACCTCTAAGTTTAATACATCACGGTCTGCAGTGTAGGGGGGAGATGCACCAAAACACTGTGGTACATTGTTACTGTAAGAAATAAAGACACATTAGGATTATGTCTGAGAAAGTAAAGCAGTCTCTTTACAGTGTGAAAAACTTTTTAACAGCTAAATTTCTGAAGAGACTGTCATGGAACTTGAGTCATTTTCGGGGCAAGAAAAAGTTCTACTCTGGGTTAAAACCTGCTATAAAGAATAACAGAGGCTGGAAATCTTTCCTGTTTGAAAGCAATCAAAAAAACTTTCAAGCTGTGTAGCTGCCTCTGATTTTGCAGTGATTCCCCTGAAAATTTTAGTGGCTTCAGAATCAAATTTTCCTGTTTTTAAAATCTTTCTTTCTCCTTTCACCGTGAGAAAGACTCTGAGAAACAGGAGAAATGACTAAATAAGTGACACTGCAAAGGAACTGGTGCAACTAGTTATCCACGAGAGCTGTCAGACACACTACATAAACCACGTTAAAAAAAAACAGAGCAAAATCTTTCCCCCAATCCTTTTCAATTACAGTAATCTCAGCATGAGAACAGTAACCAGCACATTGTTGAAACACAAATGCGAACTCCTCAACTGAGTTTGTTTTTTCCTGAGAGAGGATATGTCCATTTTCAAATATAAAAGTAGAATCTGTCAGTGCATTGGAATGTGCACTTAATGCACAGGAAAAGAGCTTGAGAACCTCCTCAGACATGGCTTAAAATCTTCTTCAACATTCAAGGAGAAACAATGAGGGATGGTGTATTATAATTAGGTGAACTTCAGAGGCTGGAGTCAAACTGGAGGACCTCTGTCTAAAGGCCTCCTACCCTACCGACCCGTCAGATGAGTCTCCAAGGTGAAATTGGCTCATGATGAATTTGCATCCACAACCAAGACAGGACGGTTCAGCCCAGAGAGGTACAGAACTCCTGAAGCCTGACTCACCTGTTTGCTACATCAGTGTGACAGACAGCACACACTCCTGGACTCCTGAGCTCTGCTCCTTCTGGCAAACAGAAAAAATGATTGCCATTTTCCAGAGTCCACTCATTTGTGAAGAATAAGACTGAAAATGAGAAGTTATTTACAAGAAATGTGTAGATATACAATCCTTCATTTAACCTCACTTGTGTGCAATGAAATAGTTAACAGCAGTGACATTTAATTATCGTCCTACGGTTATCACTGCACTGAGATGAGCTTGATAGCTCACACCTCTTCAAATTTCTTGTTCTCGGCAGGCCAACAGAGGGTGAGGCCTTTGCTGCACTGGTTATTCCCTTTTTCAGCTACAGCAAGCTGTCAGTTCAGCTCAGCTATAACATGAGATTTCACCTTGAGAGAAGTAGCAGTGCGCTGCACTGGCTTGTCTCCAAGCCTTTCTTTGAATACATAAATGCTGACGTGTACGGCATATACACCCTACTGCATTGGTCAAAAACCAATCAGCTATAACAGAGGAAATTTTAGCAAGTGACTTTTAGCCATTTTACAGTATGATGGCACCATTCCAGAAAACAGTGGTGCAGTGACAGGTCTGAATTAAAACACTTGCAGCACTGAACCTTTCCTCTTTAACGCAGAGGAATGCTTTTGTTTATTTAGTTCTCCTGCAGAGCAGACACAGACCCTTGAGGTTTTGTGAAATTCCCAGAGGGAAGGGGAGATTGTGTCTTCCCTCAGAGCTGCTGAGTACATATCCAGGACTGCTGGGGCAGGCAGCATAAGGAAGGCAAAGAAAGTAGATGGGGAGACCCTGGTAAAGGACTTCGTTGGAGCAGACCAACAAGAAGTCATGGAAGGGATGGAAAAAGGAGCTCAGAAGAGATCATGTGGAATCTGTACGGCCTGACAAGTCACTGAAAGCTGCCAGAGTAGAAGAGAGGACTGTAGGAACAAACCCGTTCTGTAGGGGCACAGGAAGCAGGGCAGAATTATTTTCTGGCTGTTTTTTTTTCAAGAGTATCACTAGCAATTCTGTGTTCCCTGAAGAGCTATCACTTTCTAGCATATTGGTTTATGTTCTGATAAAACATACTTTTAGAGACAGATGGCTTTTGGTATGCTCACTAGAAGGAGAAAGCATGGCATGTCCAATTTCAGCCCAACATGAAGTCTTATCAACATCTCTAAATTGAAGGAAATGCTATGGCTGACCAGGAAGAACAGGATAGGGACGAGGATAATCTCTGTTTAAAGAAATGCCTTTGTGCTGGTGGATCCCATAGCTATTTACAGATTGATTACTGAGAATATACGTTTTGGGCTGCTTTTAAATGAACCTAACTCTGTGGTAAAAACCAGCAAGTCTTGACATTTCATTAGACTATATTTTAGCTTGAAATAGAAAGAAAGGCAAGTCCTCTTTTCATCAGAAATTGTTATGAAAATGGCTGACACTATTTTTTATGGCTTGAAAGCTTCTCATCAAGTATTACCAAGGCCCAGTCTGATTTAGCTCACACAGATCAAAACCTTAAATTATCTGAACTTGGTACTATGTTCTGTGGTAAAATGAAAGAGAGGTCTCTTTTTGCATATGCTTTCTTGGGAGAAAAGCAAGCATGCTGGAAGTTTTCTGCACCACGTGATAATGTGAGTGAGCATCTGCAGAGATGGAAGCACTATAAACATCCATGTGGCTGACAAGCAGGGCTAATAAGCAAATGCCCAGCAGAACTAGCAGCCCGGCTATGCTGGTTTTTGGGACTGCTCAGCCTAGGAGATATCCACAGCGCTCTGCCATCACAACATGCTTCCATGCCACATTGAGCTGTAAGATGATCAAAATAAGTGCAGGCTCTGCAGTTATGCCTTGTTCCCTTACCACTTTTTTTCTTTCTCTGCTTTCAACACAAAGACAGACAGTCAAGAGTTTTAGACAGTTCCTGGGAGAACGCTGATAGGCTAACAGGGTCATAATTAAACATGACAGAATTAAATCTGGCCAGGCACGTCAAGGGCAACAAGAAAAGCTTCTATATGTACATCAGGGATAAAAGGAAGACCAAGGAAAATGTGGGCCCTCTCTGGAAGGAATCGGGAGACCTAGTTACCCAGGACATGGAGAAGGCTGAGGTCTCAACAACTTTTTTGCCTCAGCCTTTGCTGGCTAGCGGTCTAGCCACATCGCCCAAGTTGCAAAAAGCAAAAGCACAGGGACTGGGAGAATGAAGAACTGCCTACTGTAGCAGAAGAGCAGGTCCAGGACCATCTAAGGAACCTGAAGGTGCACAAGTCCATGGGACCCAATGAGATGCCAGTCCTGAGGGAAATGGCAGATGAAATTGCCAACCCGCTGTCCATCATATCTGAGAAGTTGTGACAGTCTGGTGAGGTTCCTGATGACTGGAAAAGGGGTAATATAACCCCCGTTTTAAAAAAGGGAAACAGGGAAGACCTGGGGAACTACAGGCCGGTCAGCCTCGGCTCTGTGCCTGGCAAGGTGATGGAGCAGATTCTCCTGGAATCCATGCTAAGGAACATGGAAAATAAGGAGGTGATTGGTGACAGCCAACATGGCTTCACTAAAGGCAGATCATGCCTGACCAATTTGGTGGCCTTCTATGACGGTGTGACAGCATTGGTGGATAAGGGACGCGCAACTGATATCATCTACCAAGACTTGTGCAAAGCATTTGACACAGTCCTGCATGACATCTTTGTCTCTAAGCTGGAGAGACGTGGCTTTGACAGATGGACCACTCGGTGGATAAGGAATTGGCTGGATGGCCACACTCAAAGAGTTGCGGTGAACGGCTCAATGTCCAAGTGAAGACCAGTGACGAGTGGCGTTATTCAGAGTCAGTATTGGGACTGGCACTGTTCAACATTTTTGTCAGCAACATGGACAGTGGGATACAGTGCACCCTCAGCAACTTCACCAACGACACGAAGCTGTGTGGTGCAGTAAATATGCTGGAGGGAAGAGATGCCATCCAGAGGGACCTTGACAGGCTGGAGAGGTGGGCTTGTAAGAACCTCATGAAGTTCAACATGGCCAAGTGAAAGGTCCTGCATATCAGTCCGGGCAGTGCCAGGCACAAATACAGGCTGGGTGGAGAATGGATGGAGAGCAGCCCTGAGGAGAAGGACTTGGGAGTGCTGGTGGACGAGAAGCTCAACATGAGCCGGCAATGCGCCCTTGCAGCCCAGAAAGCCAACCGCATCCTGTGCTGCATCAAGAGGAGCGTGGCCAGCAGGTCAAGGGAGGTGATTGATGGTCAAGGGAGATGATGGATGGACCACTCGGTGGATAAGGAGTTGGCTGGATGGCCGCACTCAGAGAGTGGTGGTCAACGGCTCGATGTCCAAGTGGAGACCGGTCACGAGTGGCATCCCTCAGGGGTCCGTGTTGGGCCCGGCCCTGTTCAACATCTTTGTTGGCAACATGGACAGTGGGATAGAGTGCACCCTCAG